>CAUYQV010055091.1:0-26625 GCA_963574575.1 Galagoides demidoff
CTAAAGTTCAGGATATGAGGCTTAAGATGGGGTTTTACTTTATATGCCTGGATTAAGGCACTTCATAGCTCTTTTTTCTAGGCAAAGGCAAAGTCACCACCTATTTAAGTTGATTTGTCTCTCCAGAAAACTTCCATCCAGTCTCTCCCTTCTACTCCGCCCTGCAGAAACACCTGGGAATCTCCGTGTTGACACTGAGCTCTCTTTGAATGCAGCATATGGCTAAGCCTTTTCTTGATTCCCATTTCCACTTCTGTCCAGCTTCATTTGGACAGGCGTTGTGGCAGGTGGCTGTAGTCCCGGCTACTCAGGAGGCTGAGGCTAGAGAATCGCCTAAGCCCAGGAGTTGGAGGTTGCTGCAAGCTGTGATGCTACGGCACTCTACCAAGGACAATAAAGTGAGACTCTATCTCTAAAAAAAAAAAATCAAAAAAACTGCATTTGGAGAATCCAGAAATCAAACAGTTTGCATAGTCTTAGAATCACAGTCTTATTCTTCCCCATTTGATATTTATACATCCAAAATCCAACAACAAAAAAAATGTGTCTTAGTTCGTGTCTGACGCTAAGATTCCCTACCCAAAGACAATGAAATATAAAGATAAATTTTGTCTTCTCTTGCACCAACACATAAAGGGTACAGATACTAGATATCTTCCTGAATGATGGAGTCTTATGTTCAAGCACTGCTTAGCAAATTGTAAATTTAGGCAGAAAAAGACTGTCCACAGCACTTGAACTGGAGAAGGCGGACATTTCTCTTGATGTCACTCTTTTCAAAGTTCAAAACTACCTAAATGAATCTCTCACCGCCAAGTGCATGGAATAATCGATGATGTATTTGTTTTCCATCTTCAAAAAGTTAACCTGATGAAATAAGAACAGTTAAGGATAAATACAAAATAAGCAAATCTCACGCAGAATGTTTTGTAAAGGGTGTCAATGGAATGAAGCCATCTGACTGTCTCTTTGTCAACTGTGGACCATTTAAATTTATAGTAATTTTAATAATATAACTTAAATGATATATGAGTGTTTAGGTAAACAGAATAAGCTAAGAATGGGTGGCAGACGTAGTTCCTCAAACCCTATCTGATGAAGTTTTAGGCCCAAATTTTATAATTCCACTAACTCCTTCATGTTTTAGATCTTTCGAATTTGGTGTTTTTCCTTATTGGTGTGTCAGAGCAGAAGTAATAACGCTAACCACTTGAAGAGTTCTTTTGTGGTTGCTTTTTGTTGTTATCTTTTAAAAAATAATTAAAACAGGACATTTTGTAAAAGTAGCACTATAATCCAGACTGGAGTCTCAGCATGTCGGGGCTTCAGCAATTTTGTGCAATATTCTTCTTCTCGCCCCTGCTGTATGTTTTCCCTATAAAGCAGCTATGATTTGGTGTTCAGAGGACGGCGCTCTGGTGGTGATCTGACATACGGATCTAAGGCTCACCCAGCAGTTAGCTAAGCCAGATTTATAGCTTCTGGAGAATGAGAAGGGTATTGCCCAATGGGACTACTTATTCACTGGTTGTTTTAATTGCCATGAAACGAAATTCTCAACTGCTGACAGTTAAGAGGAGAGGAGTTTAAATTCAGCTCTTAGCTCGTCTTCAAGTAGCAAGAAAATGAAAGATTGACTACTGGTATTTGTAACAGTGATTGATGTCACCAAAGGAGATTTGACAACAGGGAATTGAGGAAGACAGTTGATCCTCTTTTATTTTTAGCCCATTAACACTGAATGGAATGAATGTTTGATCTGGTTGGGTTTCGACTGACCGTTGCATGTCGTATTTCCATTTGTTGCCTTTTTGTTGTTGTTGCTGTGCTCTTCTCTCTTGCCTTCTTTTATATTCTTTAAATGGTTCCTAAATTTCATTTGAATTTATGGATTAGCTTTTTTAGCGATAGCTTTTTACATTATTTTTCGGAAGTGGCTCTGATATGCATCTTAAATATTTACTATTCACTTAGAGTTGAAATTGTACCACTTCATGAAAACTGTCAAAATATCACAAATGTATAAATCTATTCACAACCTGTTCATCCTGTGACAATAGACAAGAGGGTGCCAAAAAAATGTGCACACATTTTAAAAAAGGAAGAGACTTATTAAAATTGCAATACTCAATACATACTGATCACAAAAGAGTACCTCTTGTCATTGCAGAAATGAAATGTGACTGAGTATTATGATTTTAATACAGTTTTTTTTCCATTCTAAAAATGTGTATACATTTTTTGGTACCCTATGCATATTATAAACATCATATGATTTTTTCTTTAATATTCCCTGTATTGTTTTTAGTTTAGTATGTGTGCTACCAAAGTGAGCACCCCATTCACTTTTTTCATCTATTTCTGATTGCTTTTCTAATATCAATTTGGCTAAGAATCTTAAAAACAATTTTGTAGCATTCTAGATGTTATAGATGCCAGATATAAAGACTGTGTTTGAGTGTGTGTGTTCATACATGAGGGCCGACCTAGGGAAATGAAACATGGTGGATACTAACCAAGACTGAACCCATATGGAGTTTGTGGTGCTTCTATTTTAAAAGCCAACCTTGTAAGTCCTTAGTCTTTCCAAAAATAATTTTAATAGCCTCTCAGTTTCATTTTTCCATTTCCCTTTTCCCTGGGCCTTCCCTGCCAATGCCCACCCCCCCTTCCTTAGCGTGACCTATACAGTCAGAAGTTCCTTGTTGGGATAATTTCTGGCCCTGCTTTGGAGATGGAGCTCATGAAAATTGACCCTGAAGATCCTTGCTGTGGACCACATAGATTCCCACCCTTAGGAATCTCTAGGTCACCAGCACCATCTGAACAGCTCAAAGAGAAGAGAAGTGATTACGGGGCAGTCTCAGACTTTCCAGGTGGACGACTGTGATGTCCTTCACAGAGTTCATAATGAAAAAAATACCTTCTTGTTAGAAATTGTCTTTACCTTCCTCTTCCTAAAGGCAAACATCCTGTCCCATCCTGATTATCTGTCAAGTACTCCTGGATGTGAGGCAGTGCACCTGTCATCTGGGCCCTGCTCCCCGTAATCCTCTTTAACATGAATCATCTTTCTTCAGGTTCCCAGTGCCTAAACTGAACTAACTCCAAATGGTCCTCATCAATTTGCATACATTTGAATAACATCCATATTCATTTTTGTTACTGAACCAAAGGCTTTTCCAAAAAAGTCAGCTGGCAAACTATAGATTTTGCCAGGCTGAATATAAACTGGTATAGGTACATGCATATAAATATTTACCTGTATGTTTTACATATTTACATAAATTTACATGCCATCAAAGCTCTAAATGCTTTTTACATTTTAAAACTGGGATTAAAGCAAACATTTCATTTGGCTTAACTCTTTAATAAAAACAAGAACAAGCAAACAAACAAAAACAGTCTCTTAAGACCTCAATTTTAGGAAACCAATAGCAACTAAAAAAATGTTCTTGGCATTTTCCCCAAAATAGATGTTTGCCTCAAAGAGTTTGCACTTTAATTCGAGTGATTTATAAATTAAAAGCAAAATTGAAGCTAAAGTAAAGCCCTACCCAAATTAGCTTGAAAATATGGATGAAAACAATTACCATAGTATGCAATTCATTAAACATTGGTGGTCTTTTTGAAAATGAAATCCTTTGGTAGCCAGTTAGATCAGTTAATGGTTGTTAAGTAATAAAAACGTTTCTGGAAATTCCACCTGATCATTGACCTTGGCATAGCTCAGACTTTGTTTGGTGAGATAAATCTCCTTCCTTTTAATTAAGAAGCATTTTTGGGAACTTGACTAATGGTCCGGTATTGTGGGGTCAAAAAATAAGTGGAATGTGGCCTGTCTTTTAAGTAATATTCTTAGTGATTGATGGGGTGGGAGGGAGCAGCCTTCTGGGACAAACAGCAGAGGGTATAATGGTCATTGACCTTAACTTAGTGTCTGCCGTTAGCTGAGCTGGGTTCAAATCCTGAGTCTGCTACTTGCTAGCTTTGTGACTCTGGGTAACTAGCTTACTTCACCTCTCAAAATGGCATCTTTAAATTGGGAACAATAATAAAATTATTCTGAGAATTAAATGAGATAACGATGCAAATTATTTACTGCAAGATCTAGAAGCAATTAGTGCTCAACACATGCAACTATCATTACAGGTTGTGTTCGTATCATGCTAGGTTACTACCGAAACGAAAGTGAAACCAGTGCGTCAAGTCACCGATCTAAAAACAAAACTCTCAAGCAAGGGCAAACAATGATACCATCTCTCCATTTTTTAAATCTTTGCCCATTTGGGTATCTTAAGATTTGTGAAGAAAGGATTGCCACATTAATAGAGGGGAAGGAGATAAGGCAGAGGTGGAAGGGACTTCTGCAGATAATAAGCATGTGAACTTCAGTGAGGTTTTAGCCCTGTGCAGAGAAATCACTTGTGAAGAACAGTACGTCTGTTATTCTGCTTGTTAAGCCAAAAATGCTGAAAGTATTCATTCTTTGCTTATTACAGATTGGACATAAGAAAAAATGTGACTGTCGTTTCTGCTTTCCCAGGATCTGGGAAAGTCAAGGATCTCTGGTAGGTCAAGGATCTCAGGTGGGAAGGGAGAGTGCAGGAGAGGGTGTGGAGGGAGAGAAAAGGGAGTCATTGGAGAAGAAATCAACCATCTCTGGACTCCATAAAAGGGGACCTGACCGCCTCTCTCCGTGACTATACATTCCACGAGAACAGGGATTTTTTTTTTTTTCAATTTTGTTCATTGCTGAACTTCCAAATCATAAAACAGTACCTGATACATAGTGGGCTCTCAAAATATTTGGGAATAAAAACGAGGCCACAAACTGGGAGATTTAATATCAGACTCTCAGAGACGGGAGAGCCTCGGCTTTTGAGGCTCACCTCCCTTGGATCTGTCTTCTCCCCTTAGATTTGGGGAATGTTTAGTGAGTATCAGCACTAGTACTGATCCTACAGTGCTACACTATAAGAGTAACCCGTTGTAATTCAGTGAGTGTGATTTAGACAATATTTGTGACAGGCAGCATTTGGTTCTTCTTCATTAGATTCACAAACTAATGGTCACCCAAATCTGAGGCCCAGCCAGTGAATCTCATGTCCCATCCAGATTAGGCCTCTGGGACAGAAAAATTATTAATTAATTATAGTATATACATATGATGCGTAATAGATAACACGTAATTAATATAGCAACGTGATAGCAAAGGCTAGAGTAAAGATGAGGGCAGGGTTCAGTCATCAACAAAGGGATTGATTAAGTTGAGGACAAGCTACTGGTTCATTTTGAGGATCATGCAAAATGGAGAAAAACACCCCGTGAATCACATTTAAATATTCACTCATTGCACTGACCTAATTCAAGTGTTTTCAACCATAAAATTGTATAACTCTATAGCTAAAACCTACTTCCTTTTCAGTTATTAACTACATAATGACTAAGATATCTGTAATGAATCCTGACCGTAGTGAGCAGCAATTCAGTGACCATTGGGTTATTTAAAAATGTGTGTGAAGTATTGAAACTGATTGTACTTTTAAGATAATTTAACTGTATTTCTAATTAAGGGGCTACAATAGAAATAAAATGTTGAAAGAAATTTCTTAAAAATGATTTTATTCAGTATAGCAAAATATAAATGTTCAGGTGTTTGGGTAGAGTTGGTTGAAAATTGACTTAAATAATTATTTCATTCAACATTATTAGGCCTTCTTTGAGGCTTAAACCAATAGCAGTGTTTGTAGAGAAGACATGTTTGAGAGGCTTGGTACTGGTTAAGGTAATTTGTGCTTACATCTTCCAAATTCCTTGGGATAAATAGCAAAACGTACCCCTGAAGATCTCAAAGGACAAGCTTAGTCTCTGCTCTTTTGACATCTAATGAATTAAGACTTCCATGGACTAAATTATTAAAAAATAAAAATAAGCTTTTGGCACTCTCTCTTCTATAAATAGGTGAAGTGGAGAAAATGTAACTGCAAATAGATTTGTAGGAATCTGCAAGCTTCTATCACACCTACTCTGACCTCACAGAAAGTGAGGTGAGAGAAGAGTCTGTCCTCTTAGAACTCAACCTCAAAGGAAAGAAGAAATGGCAACTGGTCAGGCTTGTGCTAAGAGCTGGTCTAGTGATTAGGCAGGGTAGGTCCATTTGGCCTGAGCTCACCCTGCCACCAAGGAGCTGAGGAAGTCCAGCTATACAGGCCACCATGAGGGGGGAATTTATTAAACTGAGTCCTATCTCCTACTAACTCATGCTAAGTTGTTCCACCTCTAATGGTAGTTTCTCCAAAAAGCCTTCTATGATAACTGAAGCTAGAAGCAAACCTTCCTCCACTTTGCTGCCTTTGAATGAGAACTTAGTAATTCATCAAGAACCCTCCTAATAAGCTTATATAGCTTTTTCTGTTATCATTCACTTTACAGATCAGAAAAACTTTTTGTTTTATATTTAGAAACATTGTCCATGGGCTGAAACATTGAGAAAGAGAGAAGAAAAAAACAAAATTCAAACGATAGATTCTTTTCTTGTTAGTAAGCCAGATGGAATGGGTTATGCCATTTGTGTGTGTGGGTGTTGGGGGAGAGGGGCACCAGGGAAGAGAGAAGGAAAGAGGTAAAAACTAAAATAAGAAGAAAAAAATGGGATCTGTGAGTTTCCAGACTCTGCAGCAGGGTGCCTGATCAGCCTTGGCTCCGAAGAAGAGAGAGCTTGTGATTCATCACAGGCCAGATCCTTGCTGACTTCAAAGAGAGATGCTCTCAGGGGATGATGCCAGCATTCAGGAGCAATGAAAGTCTTGCCCAATAATTGTCAGGAACCTTTAAAATGTAGGCTACTCATCTCGGGATGATTTTAAACTCTAACTGTATAGGCAGCAACAACCCTCCTCTCTCTCTCCCCCTTTTCATTTTCTTTCTCTCCTCTTTTCATTGTTGATGATGACACTTGTTTTTTCTTAACATGTTCATTAAACTTGAAATCTCAGATTTCTAACTTATTGCTTGTATAACTATTGTTCTTTAACTGTTTGGGGCTTTGGTCACTTCACCTGTGTAGTGATCTACCTTTATGAGGATTAAATAAAATTATATTTATAACACCCTTAGAATAGTGCCTGCTCATATTAAGCACTCTAAATGTGATCAAGGACAGCATAGATGCAGCAGTTCTGACCTTTCTATCAAAAGTCAGGACAAAAATCCAAACCTAATTCATCAGAAAAGTTTAAAGGTGATTGGCCATATAGTTATAATTTGTTAGCCATGTGGTTGGTATGGCAGGTGGATCCAGAGAGCAATAGCAAAGGTCATTACTCTAAGCCAGGGGTCCTCAAACTTTTTAAACAGGGGGCCAGTTCGCTGTCCCTCAGACTGTTGGAGTGCCGGACTGCGGTGCCCCAGGATGAGTTGGCCGCTAAGCTGGACAGGCAGCGATGGCAAAAACACCTGGCGGGCCGGTTAAATGTCCTCAGTGGGCCGCATGTGGCCCACAGGCCGTTGTTTGAGGACACCTGCTCTAAGCAAAGGTCATTTCAAGTTGGGGTAGAGACCTGTGGAAATGGAATCGTAGGCAATATGGTTCCTGGTTTCAAAGAGCTTCCTAGCTATTTACAGAGACCAACAGACATAGAAAATGGCAAAGCCCATTTGCAAAGTCTGTGGTTTCAGAAGCTGACCATGTAGTCCCAAAGATAAAGTGGACTTTTGTCCACTTGACATTTTATTTTTTTTTTAATTTTTTTTTGCAGTTTTTGGCCAGGGCTAGGGTTTGAAACTGCCACCTCTGGTATATGGGGCTGGTGCCCTACCCCTTTGAGCCATAGGCACTGCCCAAAATTTTATTTTGTCTATTTATTTTTTATTAATCCACTGCTTTCAATTTCCCCCACCCTCCTGGTCTAGAGGGAAATGAAAGAGTTCAGGTTTAGGCACAGGAGGAGTTTGAGATGATGAGCGGAAAATGAGCAGGAATGAAGTGTGACACACTTGAAATGTGCAGTGAAGAAGGATCCAACAGGGCACATGTGGCCCACGGCTGCAGGTGCCCCACCCCTTCTCAGCAGAACGTTGAGCATAAGCAGAGTGCAGGTGGCAGGACAGTGACAGCCTCTGGAGGATAAGAACCACAACAGTGGAGTCTGGGGAGCCAAAGAGGAGAAACATTTCACAGGCCAAGAGAAGTCAGGCCTGACTCTTATAATTACTCTAATCTGTCATCTCACTAACTATGAAGTCCAGGAAGACAGAGGCCATTCTTATCCTATCTACTGCTATTTCCCAGGGCCTGGCACTCTGTATGATGCACAGTAAGTACTCACAAATATTCCTTTCATTAAGGAAAATTGTCGGCCTCTTAGACTTCAGATTAAAGCCTTCACACAAAAAAGTGGCAAATATGTCCACCTCTCCAGTAACCTGCATTCTGATTAGGAGTGAGTCCCATGCCCTATCAAGTATAGTTACAAGGCAATGATAAGAAAGAGTGGGATAGTTCAAGTCCAAGTGAATCTGGATTTATTGAAGTGTAACTTTAAAAAGAGAAAGATAGTTTTTACAACCCCCCAAATAAAAATACCAATCTCACTCTTCCTCAAAAGTGCCTAGAAAGTTCTAAGTTGGGAAAGGTCACAAGGGGGTAAAGTGAGTCAGGCAAAGCCATGGGTCTTTGATTTTGACTTCTATGGAAAGTGGGATTTGGATTGTCAAAGTGGACAAGAGGGTCCTTCCAGGGGGGAAGCTGGGGAGGCAGGATGAAGACAGAGTGTGTGGACGCTGCTGGAGAGGAAGTCAACACAAGCAAAGGGCAGATGATACACTGTCAAAGAGGTGGGGTCAGTTTGGAGCCTCCAGGAGAATGTCCCAGCTCTAGCTCTACCACACACTGGCCATGCATAATTCACTTAAATTCACCAAAGCTAAGCCTCTTAATTTGAAAAGTGAGGATAATATTAGATACTCAAATAACGTGAGGACCATCTGAGATTGCATGTGCATAATGCACCTTTTCAGTCCACTTAAGCCCTTGATAAATCTTAGTCAAGACACTGACCCTTGCTTTATCTTTCATCGTTGCAGTTTGTGGTCTTTAGCTATATTCACAACAGGAAAGCTAGATAGTAAATTTGGCTTGGGGTGAGTTCTGGACTTGTACCCGAGGAAGGGAAATGATCCTCGCACAGGGGATGAGGCAAGGGACAGACAGTGCAGGGACACTTCCCAATTCAATCGAACGTCTACTGTGGTGCAAGTGCCACAGGCAGCGGGACAGGCAGGGGTGCAGAGACATCACCCACTAGGAAGGGAGAACCTGAGAGGTGGGGAAGGTGGGATGAGAAAATCAGAGGAACAAAGGTTAGGCCGGGTATTTTAGTCTCAGGCCAAGATCTGTGCTCAGGTGTAAACAGAGGTTTCAGATGGGCTTTCTGTAAAAAGCAGCATGAGGCAAACTGCCTCATTCACTAAAAAGGCAGGAGATGGGATATTGTGCAAAGAGCATGGGCTTTAGGATCAGACAAATCATGGTACCCTACTTGCCACATAAACTTTATCAAGTTACCTATTTGTGTGAACCAGAAAAGTTATTTTTTCCTCATAGGTGTGGGTATGAGAATTAAGAGAGTTAAATGAGACACTCTATGTAAAAGAGTCTAGCTCACAGTGCATGCTCAATTAACTGTCGAATGTGTTGCTTCCAGAAGGCAGCACATTGTTCCATATGGGAAGCAACTGGCTTGGTTCAAATCCCAGCTCTCTAACTTACTGGTTGTGTAACTATTGCAAGACCCTTAACTGGTTGGGGTCTGGTTCTTTCACCTGTATGGTGACCTATCTTTATGGGTGTTAAATGAAATTATATTTATAAAAACTCTTAGAGTAGTACCTGGGTCATTATAAGAAGTCTAAATGTGCTAGATATTGTTAGGAAGAGGCAATCAAAAGCTGCCTGTGTATCAAGTTAACAGCTTTTAACATAAAAGACAATGGGTTTTTAGATGAGTGATCCCACTTGGGTGTACATTTTTTTTTCCTGAGACGAGAGTAAGACATAAAAGGCAGAATATGTGGCACAGAACTGTAAGATACATGTCCCTGCGACAGAAATAAAAAAGGCAGAGATTCACTGAGGGGGGAATTCATGGACATTTATGGTCACATTTTTCTGATTGGCTGAGAGAATCAGCAGGCTTCTAGCCAGTTCTCTTTCTGTTCACAGAAATAAAAGCTCAGTGTGTTTGAACACGAACTAAGTTCTTTTTTTTTTCCTTTTCCTTGATCGGAAACATTTATTTATGTAGTCAAGACAGACTTGTTTCTGCTAAGTAAAAATTTGGCCTAAGCACTATAACATTAAGCTAAACAGTAACTGGATAAAAATACGTTTATTATGGGATTATTTGGTTTGTGATGTTCCTACATTTTTCATCTAATACCACTCAAGAAATGTTCGAATAATATTATAATACAGCTGACCCAAAGGTTGAAAGCAGGTAGTTTGTTCTTATCCGTATGAGATCAAACAACTGGGTCGATGGCTGGTTTCCCTGAGCTGGCTAGACTCTTGCCACCTCAGGCTCCCTTTCCAGATGGTGGCATCAGCCTCCTGTGGGAGCTGGTGAGAAAGTCATAATCTCACACTCCTTCTCAGACCCACCAAAAGTGAATCAGAACCTGAATTTTCATAATATTGCCAAGTGATGTGACATGCATATTAAGGTTTGAAAAACATTGAGTTAGAGTGTGGAGTTATGGTCTCACTCTTGTAATCGTGACGTTATGTCAATCCCATTTGCATGGTTATGTGAACTGTGATTCTTAAAAACGAATGTGGATATAAGCAGCAAAATTTCTTATGCAGCAGAATTACCTAGTGCAATAAAGAGTTCCCTTCGCTCACTATGTTACCATCTCAGTCAATAAAGCCTGAAATTAAAAACAAAACAAAACAATGTGGCAAGAGTATGCGGTTAAGCAGGTGTCCATCTGAACAGCAAAGCAACTGGCTTTGTACTTCCTTGGTAATTTACATCTTGTTGATAGGGCCCAGGAGATAACTTTTGAAGTGGAAGTAGATTCAGCATGGACTTCAGAAGTTCACCTTTGTTACCTGGTAACTGTGTGACCTCAGGCGAGTCCTTATGAGCTTCTCTTCTGTGGAGCAGGCTGGTATTAGGAGCTCCTTCCTGGGCATTAGGGGGGCAGGTATGCAAAGAGCTCCCTGATGACCCAGGCACTATAAAAGCATTAGATATTGTCCATAATATCTTACTTTCATTTGATTTTACAATTCCCATCGCTTTACACTATTCATCCCAACATATTTTCATGGTTTAAATAAAAATGAATTTGAAAAAATTTTGGAAAGAATTTTGATAACCCCCTTGGAGGACTTCTATTTCAAGGGGACTTCAAAGCCAGATGGAGGAAGGCCTGCTTAGACTCTTTCCTCAGTACAGAGGGTGGTAGAAGGTCTCAGTTTATATTTCAGTTCACGATTATCAGGGAGCCAGCCTGCCTAGTTATCCTTGTTGCTTCAATGGAAAAACTCTTAGGATGTGTAGGTTTTATGGGGAGGCTTCAGAGGGTGAAATGCCTCTTCCTACCTTGGGGGAGGGGAGGGTTACTCTCACCCATTTTTCACAGAGCTATTCCAGTTCTGTTTATAAGAAGTGTTCTTGGCACAGTGGGTGTTAAGCAAACACTTGTCACACTACAGGAAATTATAACATCAGGGAGAATGGACTGGACAGTATTCAATGAAATGAACTGCCTAGGAAGCCAGGGCTAGCAGGGTTCAAGTTAAGGCTGGTGCAGAGTCCCAGGGCTGCTGAAGAGGACAATCTAGTTAATAGGGGGGTTAATCTCAAGGTCTCAGAGGCATCTCACCCTAACTTTCTGCCTTTGTAGGTCAGTCTATCAGGATTCTCTAGGAATAGCCCAGGGTCTCACATCCATGAAAGGTCTCAAATGATACTAGCGAACTAGTGTCACATGTCTAATGACAGATGACGCCATGATACCACGACAGTAATCCCAAATGTGATTCCGCATTGAAACTCTAAATGTGAAAAGCATCGATTTGATACATGGGCATGTATAAAACATCCCATGGTTTTAGTCAACCCATTTTGATAGTATGTTGATATTTGTTTTGCCTTAATATAAGGGAACTTCAAAAGGCCGATGCAGTAAGTTCTCTGAGCCAGGCCCTTTCCAACTCTTGCAATTTAGTTGTTCATAAAACCACTGAGGCTGTCTAAATGGCTAAGTCACATGGGGATGGGAGTGGAGAGAGTGAAAGAGACAGAGAGAAAGGGTCTTCTCACTTTCAGTCCTGAATAGAGGCACTGATGAACACCCATACGCACAAAAAGCCTGATCCAGTAATTCCTTTCCTGGAAAGTTTGAAAATATGATTTTCTCCACGGAGAAACCAAAATAATAGGCCATGGAGAATGCTTACGTTCTCTAACCTAGGGAGGAAGGAAACAAAATAGGTAAATGAACGGGCACAGATGTGGGTGACTATGGACAGGGCCCTCATCCATTGTCACCTAGAAAAGATGTTGGTGATCCACGTGGTGTTGAAATTGCAACAATAAAATAAAACAAAATTACAAAATGCATGTCAAACACTCAGGAAAATCGCTTATTGTTGAAACAGCTTCTATTTGCCAGGTGAAAAAACCGAGACTGCAAGAGGTCCCATATTATGGACAGCTAGCAAAGTAAACGAGGACTTGAATCCACAGGTCTATCCTTAAGGACACACTGCCAGCATGGGGTGTTCTCAGGAAGAGGAACATTTCTTTATGATCAGGGGCATGAATCAAAATTCTCACTCTTTCTTCCCCTCCCAGGTGTGCCAGATAGTAACAACAGTTCCTGTGTCAGTTGACAGAGGCTGCCTTTTGCAGAAGACCATCTACTGCTCCCTCCTGCCCATGTGCTCTGTGCTTTAAATTAGCCTTTGGCTCCCCTATTCTCCTCTCAACATCCACTCTCTCCAGCTCCTCATCACTCACTGCCATCCTTTCTCTTACCCACCCATCATTCCTCTTAGGCTCTTGTAACAAACCATTTCTCATGCTGCCCTATACAGGGTCCCTATCCCATTGCCCTGGCACTAGAAGGGGCTTAAAAGATAACAACCATGCCTCCCCCATTGTGCTCTGACACCTGCTTCTGTTCCTTCCCGTCACTCCCCTTCCATTCTCCTGTGGAGGGTCTGAGACCCAGGCCTGGTGGTCACCTGGGGGCCGAGAGGAAAGCTAAAGCAGAGAAAAGGCACTGCCAGGCCTCAAGCCCACCTTTTACAGAAGCACTGTGCCCTTGCCACTGGTGATTTGGGAAACAATTTTTAGTGGTATGCAGGCAAATATTTTATTTCAATGGTTGTGTATTTATTTTTATGAATATCTTCTATTTTTGGCAGGGAATACCAATTTTCCATGTATGGTTATAATATAATATTTTATTTTAAAAACAAAATTACTGAAGTAACAAAGAAAGTCAATTTAAAAATCTATATAAGCTAAATATATACTTAATATACATCTATAAGGGGACCACAGAAAGGGCAAAAGGGGGGAGAAATATATTGCTGTACACACTAAGCCCACTCAGGACTAAATTTCATGTGCCTCAGATCAGTGGCTCCCAAAAAGTGTTCCCTATTTTCTTCTCAGTGGGAAAACTCTGGAGCTTTAATCACTTGCTCCGTATCAGGGTGGCTAAGCTTTCTGGGAAGCTTTTCCTCATACAGGAAGAAGTCCAGGAAAGGAGATTATAAAATACATCACTTGTTTTTCTTTCCACCTGAACTGCGACTCCAAATTAGCAAATTGTCTTACAAAGACATCTAGAAAGAGCAATGTAAAAGTAGTAATTAGTACTGTACTAATAAAGTAATTAGTAATTTATTGTGTGTACTAGGTGCTTTGCATATATAATTTCTATAATCCCTTTTGTTGTTGTTGTTGTTGTTGTTGTTGTTTGCAGGTTTTGGCTGGGGCTGGGTTTGAACCTACTGCCTCCAGTATATGGAGCTGGCACCCTACTCCTTTGAGCTACAGGCACCGCCTAATCCCGCTTTTTTTTTTTTTTTTAGAAAAGGGTTCTCAGGGAAATGAAAATGTCTATATTATCAGGTTCACAGACTACCTATACAAATCAAAGCTCTCCGTCCTCTCTCTTCTGTCCCAAGGATTCAAATATATTTCTGTCAAATGATGGAAACAAAATTTAATTTTGTCATTTGGACGATGTGGGCTCTGATGCCCTCTAGTGACAGAAAACTTCTTTAGCAGGAGTTTCTTAGGTACTCAGCAGTTTCCACTGGGTTGTTTAGGCAATCATCCTAGCTTAAGCGGAAACCAGAATGGTTAATTTGTAAAGATTAATTTTGACAACGAAAGATTTCTTATGCTGATCATAAACTCTGGTGACATATCAGTTCGGATCCTTTCAGTTGTATGAACCTGGCTCAAGCAAAAACTGAGAATTTATTGAGTTGGGTAAGTGGGTAGTGCAAGGTACAATTTTAGGACCAAACCCATGCAGCGCTCAGGTGGCCTACCAGACTCATGTGATTTCCTCTCAGAGTGGCTTCCTCTCTGTGTGAATTGACTACTTAGCTCTGGAAGTGCAACAGGCAACCACATCAGCTTTACAGCTTACATATTTCCATTTCAAATTCAGAGGAGAAGAAAAAGAGTTTGTGCCTCAGTGTTTCTAGTAAAGGTCCCAAGCTTTACTCCAGCTGAATGTGATGCACTGACTGGCTTAGGCCAAGACGGGTTTCCTTGTCCCTTCCCACCCCCACATGTGTAGCTGCATCCCAGGATTGGTGTCAATGCCACCATGAGGGCTAATGTTGTGTGTCAACTTAGCTAAGCCATGATACCCAGATATTTGGTCAGAACTATTGTAGATGGTTCTGTGAAGCTGTTTTTTGGATGGTATTAACATTTAAATCAGTAAACTTTGAATAAAGAAGTTGCCTTCTACAAGGTGAGTGGGCCTTATCCAATCAGTTGAAGAAGGCCTTAAGAAACAAACGGAGCTTCCCTGAGAGGGCAGGAATTCTGCCAGCAGAACTGCCTTTGGAACTGATCTGCAACCTCAACTCCTCCTTGTATCGCCAGCATGTTGGCAATGCTGCGGGCTTTGTATTTGCTGGCCTCCACATTCATGTGAGCCAATTCCTTAATATCTATCTATCTATCCATCCATCCATTCCATTGGTTCTCTTTCCCTGGAGAACTCTAACTAAAAGAACCAGTCACATGAAATAGTTAAGAAAAGGAGAGAGGAACAACTTTTCCAAGGGCACCTTACAAGTGCTATTACCAAGAAGGAGGAGAAAAAAATCTAGGAGAAACAATCATGGATGTCCACCACAGTTGAGAATTGTTGAAGTCAACTTATTGCTGTTTATTACAAACAATTTGGTGGACAGCAATTTTTACAACATTAGGTCCATATGGGAAGGGAACGACAGTAGTTTTTGGTGGTTAAAATATGTTGTTTTATTTCCTTCTTTTTTAATCCTCCTGGATTTTTACATAGTCAGATATGTGTTTAAATTTAAATGCTATTCAGAATGTTCAGAGGCAAGGGAATCAGTGGAAGAAAGAAGCTTTAACTTATATGGTATGGTTTGAGTAAAATCAGGGTGGTTCTCCAAAATACCTCCCACATTTGGTAGAGTGCCTGCAATTCTATTATTAAAATTGTATTTCTTTGCCCTTTAAGGTTTGAGGATATTTAAATAACCTTTAGAGATGCCCACACTATTTTCCCCAGAACACCAGCATTCATAACGTATTCATTCAATAGATTCTTCAAAGGGTTCCAGAGACAAAGAACTTCAAGGAACAGTAAAGACAATTATTTCCCTATTAGATATTCACAATGTATATTAGTATATTATAGGCTCTGAGAAGAAGTGGATTAAGAGATCTGTTTAAATTAAAGCCAGAATTTTTTGAAATTATTTGACCATGCAACACAATTCTCACAAAGCATCTATTCCCATTTCATTGAACTTGAGGGTAATAGATGTGTTTTGGGGGGTGGAAGGGTGGGGACATAGAAAAAGCAAGGCCTTGTAAGCAAGAATATCTAAGCTTGATTCCTGGCTCTGCTACTTATTACCCAACCAATTTTGCCAACATTGCTTGAGCTTTTTGGCTACAATTCTTAATTTACAAAGTAAGTTTAATCATTACCCACCTCCCTGGGCTATCATGATGAGCATTAAACAAGGAAGAACCATTTGTGAAAGTTGTTGGCTCCTAATTCGTGAGCAAGAGATGTTGGTTTTGTGAACTGTCCTTTCTTCCTTGTGTGCTCTCTCTCTCTCTTTCCTCCTTCATTTCTTCTTCTCTTCCCCTCCCCCTTCCTTCTTTTCATAATATTTTAAAATTTAAATTAACTTTTCATTTGAAACTAGTTTAAGATTTGTGCAAAAGTTGCAGAGATGATACAGAGAGTGCCCCTACTCCAGTCTCCCCAACCCACTTGCTGCTTCTTGTGTCTGTCACTTGCTCTTCAGTGTGAGGACCCTGGCACTAACAGTCGACTGGAAGGTGAGACAAAGCCAGCCAACCCCTGCAAGACTGCATCATAAGCGTAGTGACAGGTGCACAGCCCAGGCTGACTGAAAGCACTCAGCGGGGTAACCTAACCGGCATTTGGAGCCCTGGAAAGGCCTCTGGAAGAAAATGTTGCTAAGAGAAAACCCAAAGGCAAAGGGAGGGAGAGAAATGTGTTCTTAAAGGGATGATTCTAACTGGGGAGGCAGAGGGGCAGCAGAGCAAGGCCTGGGGAGCAGTTGATGAGGAGGCCAAAGGCATACTGCACCCTTGGGTTGGGTTCAGTCCAAGAACTGCTTCCACACTCAGGCTCATGAACCATGTCACCATACAAAGTTACCTCCTGCAAAATTCATGCAAAACTGTTCGAAGAAATATTCACCCTTCCAAAATAATACTGAATTTGAACCGTGTTAACCAGAGAACTAAACAATTATAAGAACTAAAAAAAAAAAAAAAAATGGTCAGGAAATAATGAGTAACAAAGGAGAGGAAGTAATTTGTCATAAGTAGTTAACTTTGTTCTCTTCTTGAGAAAACCTAAGGGGCCTTTACAAAGTCCCTTGGCACAATAGCTGTACCTTTTAGTATTACAAGCGTCACTTCATACACTATTCGGGGACTCCTGTGAACCTCACACTCTGCAGCCACAATATGGGGCGCTGAGTCAAAGCCTGGGTCTTCCTCGGTCTCCAGCGGTGAGCTAAGGTTCCTGCGCCCTGGCGGGACTCCAGCTCAGAGCTCCAGTCTCTGTCCAAGCCCCTCCCCCTTTCCAGGTTGAACCTCTGCAGAAACTTTTGGAAAGGGCGGCGGGCCAGCTCCCCGGTCCTCACCTGAGCGGATCCCGCCAGCAGACCGCGGAAATGCCCTAGCACGGGGAATGCCCGTTTGTGCAACAAACCCTGACTCTGCCCCCACCCGGCCTCCTCACCCGCCTCGCGGCGCGAACTAAGTTGCTGAATCAATGGAGCCCTCCTGAACCCGGGCGTTCCCCAGCAAGGCTTCCTCCTCCTCCTCCCGACCTCGGGGGTTTTCGTTAGGTCGTCTCTGGTCTCGCGGAAAAGCGGCCCACAGGTGTGCAAAGACGCTTCTAAGGAGGAAGGGAAGCGGTTTGAGAGCAACTTTGCTGGAGCGCCGGGGGCGGGCCCTGGCTGGGAACACACCCAGCGGCCAGCAGGAGCTAGAGCAGGGGCCGGGCGAAGCTGTCACTTCTGCTAGCGGGTGACCGGCTCAGCTTGGAGTTGGAGAGGCCCTTTCACCTCCCCAGCCATGCCGAGGATCTGGGTCCTCCTGCCGCTGGTGAGTCCCCTACTGCTCCTAGTGAGCCTTCTCCTGCCTGGGTGGGGACTTCTCCTCGCTCCGCGATGCGGGGAGGGCTCGGGGTGCGCTCTGGGGCTGCGGCGGCAGCGAGGGCAAGAACGTGTGGGCATCGGACACCGCCGGCCAGCCGTGAGCCGGCATTGGGCAGACTGGCCCTTCGGACCTCCTAGGACAAATTCCCTCCGGCCCGGGTGCCCCGGAAGCTGGGGACTCGCTCTTCTTGGGTCTTGATACGAAGTGACACCGTGGGACAGACAGAGCAGCTCCCGCGCTCGGGTGAATGAGCGAAGTTAGGAAGTGGTGGGAGCGAGTGGAGGGGCGTGGACAGGGGGTAGGACTCCCTTTGGTCGCTGGAGGGGATCCCGGCCGAAGGAGAGGATCTTCTGGACAAGTCCGTACACGCCCAACCCACTGATCTGCGTGGGTGCGGCTGGGTGGGCGTGTGCGCGCCGGGGGCCGGGGCGGTGGGAGCATCTGCGGAGCGCGTGGGGCTCCTTTCTGACACTTCTCCCTGCGGTAGTGGTTAAACCTAAGGCTTCGGAAGGCACCGTTTCTTTTTTTTAAAAAGTTATCTTGAAGCTGAATGCGTCTCCGGAGGCTTGTTTACCTTCTGATTACAACACAGAAAAAGAAACTTGCTTCTCTTCCGGGAATTTTTCTCCTTAAGACCGTAAGTCACTGCCTCAGTGGTTAAATTTTGTTTTGCTTTCCAGCCCTTCTCTTTCTCTGTTCGCCCTCCCACGGTAGTTTCTGCTTGGCCTCCCTGCTCCGGTAGGTGGTTAACCGTCCCCACAGTCAGCGAGTCTGGTGCCTGAGTGTGGCCTAAAGACTTGAGCAGCCTCTTCTGCAAAGTCCCTGGCTCAAAAGCCAGCTTGGTGAGAGCTCATCGAAGGGACTAGGATCCCAGAGACTCCTTGGAGTTCTGAAGCCTCTGACAGTCCATGGATTTTTATTTCATTGGGTCCCAGCAGAGTACCAGACACACAGATAGGAGCGTTTGCAAATATGATCTCAGCCTTTTCTCACAGCAGCCCCTGTAGTGAGGAAGATGTCCTCATCTCCATTTTACAGATGGCGAAATGGGGCTCAGAGAGCTTAAGTAATAAAACTGAGATGACACAGCCAGTCTGTGGGATTGAACTCAGATTTAATTCCAAAGCTCAGTCCGTTTGCTGAGTGCATCTGATTTTTAGATTATACCAAGAGCAAAATTAAAAAGGGATCATGTCTGGGACCATTTTATAATTTAAAAAAAAAAAAGGTGCAGTATTGGGGCGCCTTCAAAAACATCCATTGAAAGAATTTAATATTCAAAATTTTAAAAAATTGAGAGACAGTTTACACGAACCTCTGACCACACTCCTTTCCCCCTTGTTATTAACTACCGCACTGTTACAGTGTTGGTTGCTTTTGAAAATCTCTTTTAGTTCTTGGACAGCAGTATTACCAAAGGAAACAGAATTGTGAAAGCCTGGAGCTATGCTTACCTTTTGCACAATAGCATCTTTACCAGAGGCTGATGAATATTAAAGCACCAAGGAAGCTGCATTTCTGAATGTACACGCAGGCACACAGGCACCTTTATTTATATATACATGTTATTATAATATCTATAATACTATAAATTAAGTATAATTTATTATATTTATATATGATATGTGGCCTAGGAAATTAGGGTTTATTAAGTAAAATTTATAAATATAAATGAGTTAAATTTCAAAAATCGGATGTGACTCTATCATCTATATATTCATTGTTTACATTTTGTAGTATATCTTCCATTTTGTCTCCTCTAATATGATTCTTTGAATTTGGTTACATGGAACCCTGCTTGGTGCCAGAGTAGCATAACATCACGCCTTTGCTCTTGAAGTAGTTTTCACACTGTTGTGGTACCTTGTGTGTCTCTCCAGAAAATGCTTGCTTTCCGTGGCTTCACACTAAGTAATGCTGCCTTACTAGTAGCAAGAAATAAAATCAATAGGCTGGGAGCAGTGGCTCAAGCCTGTAATCCCAGCATTCTGGGAGGCCAAGGCCAGTGGATAGCCTGAGCCAGAGCCAGACCCCATCTCTAAAAATAGCCTGGTGTTGTGGCCTGGGCCTGCAGTCCCAGATATTTGGGGAGCTGAGGCAAGAGAATCCCTTAAGCCCAAGAGTTTGAGGTTGCTGTGAGCCGTGATGCCACGGTATTCTACTGAGGGAGGCAAGGTAAGACTGTCTTAAGTAAGTAAATAATAAAATAAAATTAATAAAATGGAGGAGGTGAAGTGCTAATTAGTTGGAACACAGAAGCAAATTTTGTTTAATTATATTTATGGTCTGGAGGTGTATGGTGAGAGGTGCTTTTTTCCTGTTTTTTTTTTTTTCTGCTTTCTCTCTCTTTTTTTCTAGTGCTCTGTCTCTGCTGCTGCCTACAGTCAGCAAATATACCCATCTTCATCTTTTTGCTTCTCTTTTCTTCTCTGTCCTCTTGGAGTTAGGTTTTCTTCCCCTGTTTCTGGGGATTTTTTCCACAGTGCCTACAACAAGTAAGTTCGAAATCCCAGAACATTCACAAATTTCTGAAGGAGACAGATAAAGAGTCAAACTTACTTCCAAATTTGTTAGAGAAATAACTGTGGGTATTTTTTTTTTTAAAAAATGGTGCGTGAAACCTTATAGGTTTTCAGCACATTGGCCGGGCAATCGCTAGGCAGCCAGTTTCCTATCTTTTACATATCTTAGAACAATTATCTTAAAATTATGGTCAAAGGAAAGGAGAAGGTATTTGGAAAATAAAACAGCATATTTACCAGTAACCATACGGAATAGTTTTAGGAGGAAAATAAAGAGTAATTATTTAATTTATAATTAAATAAGTTTTCTTAAAGCAACCCAAGAAATATCAAATGGGCTATTTCTCTTTGATTTTGAATGGGCTGTCCTTAAATCACAAAGGACTCGAAAAGTCTTGTGAGTACAATAAAATTATGAAATATAAATTAAAACACTAAGGACCAGGATAGAAAAGCACTAATTGACAAATGATGGCAAGATTGAGAAACAAAAATTAAATTGATGTATGGAGACCATCAGGATCCTGGCTCCTGGCTGTAGTTAGACAAATGAAATTTCTCTAACATCTGTGCTGGATGTTATCCTTAGCAGCGAACTAGAATTTCATTTGGAAAAAGAAGTTTTATTTCTTGCTCTGAGTTTAGAGGGGGAAAATGATGAAACCGAGGCAAAGAGGAACTGGGATTCACATGTCCTCTCCGAGGAAGCTCTTTGGGACACGGGACAAGTGATTTACTTCCAAATAATCTTACAGCGATAGTGTCAGAATTTGAACAGAATCTCTCTGAAGGCGATTAGAATGCTTTAGAGAAGCCAGATCACTATGGGACAACTGCCAGTTGGAGTGAATAACTGTTTTCTAAGAGATGGCCTGAAACCTGAATAAGGAAATCCCCCCCTTGAAAACCCCTGGTAAGTTAAGTGCTTTTGGTGAATTATCCTGGGTGCCAAAAGTCCCTTAATGAGCACATGTTTTGCAATGAGTACTAGAGAAAGACGACTCTTACAATGAAAAATAATGAAGGAACATAATTTAAGACTTGAAATTGATTAAAAGCAACTTGAAGCCAAATTTAGGACAGTCAGTCTATCCCTTTCTTCTTTTTAAGTAGATAAATATTGAAAAATTGGCCACATGATGTGAAACAAAAAGCAAACATTGAGAAAGGAAATTCATTCTTTATCTCCCCACCCTGATATAAGCAATTTTGATTTTACTTATAGTCTCCTAGTCATGTCTACATATACACAAAACTGCATATTTCATTTGTGCTATTTATACTTTGCTTTTTGTCTCTTTGCATGTACACAAATCTTTTTCTATTTTTACATAATTTTTATCAGATGCATTATACAGAGGATATTAAGTGAGCTGAGATCACTATAATTGTTATTTATTTTATTTATTACTTATCTTTTTTATTGTTATAAAGAAAACATTCCTTAATTGTACTGGAATATATTATGTATGTGTGTATATCCGTGACTTTTTCTTATTACTGAAGAATTATTTATAGAACCATTGTAACTTCCTCGGTGTGTAGTTTTTTATCTTTTTTCCTACGGTGTGTGTGTGTATATATATATATATATATCCATAAAAGTGGGAAAATAACATTAAATTAACCATCTAATTAGACTTCTTCATTTTCTGGAAAACCCTTGCTTTTGAAACAAAAGATACTGCTTTTATATAATTGAACTTCTAACACCAATGAAGTATCTCCACTTCAGTCTCAAGTAGGAAGAAAACATTCTGTCTCCTTGCCTACCTTTGTTTCCTGGAAGTGATAGTGTAAAGAGTAAAGTGCAAGTGAGGAAGAAAGTGATCATTGTAGGTTTGGTAACGTTGCCTTCCCAGAAGAAATAGGTTTGTTCTCCTCTTTGTTCGCAATTGCGTTCTCGATTTGAAACTGTTGGGCAGCCCAGTCACCCTCATCTATGGGCACGTAGAAACACCCATCACAGTGATTAAGGTCAAACAGCTTGAGTTTCACGAAGTGGAGATGATAGTGAATTTAGGATGAGGTTATGCCTTCAGAGCAAGGCCAGCCTTGTAACCTAGTAAATTGGACTACAAATTCCGGTATACTCAGCCCACCAAGGTGAGCAAGCCTCGTGTGGATTGTATTAAGCTATGAACTGGGAAATCTTGCAAAATTAGAATAAATTTGCCATTGGATTCGTTAATTACAGGCTGTCTCGCAGTCAAGTCATGGGGCACCATGTATTCATTCACTCTGGATCCTCTGAGGCCACAACACTTAAGGTGTGAGAAAGGTAGATATTTTTAATCTCTGAGGCAGAGACCTTGAAAAAGAGAAAGAGAAAACGAACTCAGTGTACAGTATGTGGGTGAAGGCTTTGGTTTTTAGCAGTCCTCGCAAAAGGATCATTGGTCCTAATAAACTTTTTTTCACACGAATGTCTGTAAAGATTTAGGGCTGATTTTTAAAATTTGGCCTCTACTCACAGGAGGACGGACCACCACGTGATCTCACTTGTATGTGGAATTTTTAAAAGTTATGTACTCAGGGAAGTAAATAGATCATTGGTTGGCAGCAGGCAGGGGAAAGAATGGGAAGAATTTGGGGAGATGTTGGTCAAAGGATATAAAATTTTTTAGACAGGGGTATAGTAAGTTCACGAGATCTATGGTACAGCATCACAGCTGTGTTACTAATGTGCTGTATACCCGGACATGGCTAAAAGAGCAGATTTTAACTGCCTTCATCACAGACACAAACAAAAGGTATATGGTGTTAATAGCTCAAAGTAGCCATTCCAAAACATGAATATATTTCCAAACATAATGTTGTACACCATAGCATCATAAATATACATAACTTTTATTTGTGAAATTAAAAATGAATACAAGAGAAGAATCTGGTGTTGACAAAAAAAAAGCATGTAAGGCAGATAGACATTTATTTATTTTTCATATTAGTTGCTACCGTTTAAATGTTGGGGGATTTTGATTTCACTTGAAAAATAGAAAGTTTAGGCTTCCAGCCCCTGTGGCCCTTGTTCCATGGAGCTCAGTGATGGCTGCTTCCTAGATCCGGGCAGGGCTCTCCTGTTGACAAGCCTGTCCCTGCCTTTATTTTCTGTTGTTTCTGTTGTCTGTCTGCCTTCCGTGGTGCCCATGTGGCCCCTTTGGGTATTTACGGGCTCTAGGACTCTAGTGAAAAGCTTGGCAGCCCTCATATTTTACTCATTTCCTCCACCAAAGATGACTTCTTTTCAGGCTTATTTTTGGAAGGGTCACTATTTCTTCCTGAAAAATCACATTCTTATTTGCAAGTGCGGAACACGGGTGCTGTTAGTCTTTAAAACTCTGTTTTTCTCACATGTAAAGGGAGTAACTTGCTAACTGCAGATTTTGCTTCCTCTCAGCCAGTTCTCCACCTGTGGCAACATCCAACTCACGGGGAGTACTTGTTAAAGATGAGTAGGAGGAGGGCTGAGTTCTCAGAGCTCTAGATTCCTTCCTTAGGTTTATGTTGGCGCCTAGGCACTCTTTTTCCTAATGTATGACTACACAGTTCTGATATCAGTCAGGGGCTTTGAGAACTATTTTTCTAACTTTAGCACAAAACTCAAAATCCAAACCCAGACAGAAACTTCTAGACACCTTCATTTTATTTTTGCTATTGCTAATCACTCAGGGATCTAACCAGTCATAACTTCTGCCCCTAATACCTTTCTCCTGGACATCCCAGAAGCCTTAAGAATCAAGAAAGACACCCCGGGGATAATATTAGCTTGTGTATTTTTATTTACACATTAATAAAAAATGAAAGGAATTTTCCTTTATCGCTTCTCAGGTAAAAAATTTTATTTTATTTTTATTTCATGTTTTTGATAAGGTCAGAGTATAAAATAACATTACTCTTTTTTTTTTACACAAATCTATTAGAGATGCATTATCTTATTGGAGATGATGAATTATTATTTTTTCTGGAATTTCTTTTTCCTCAAGGGTTGATAAATAACTGGGCATCTAATAAAGGAGCAAGGAGAACTAGTGACTGGAAGGTCATCACTTGCTACATTTTTGTCCTCAGCAGTAGAGGATGTACCCAGCCTAGCAGGCCCCATGAGTCTGGGAAGAAGTAATTCCAGCTCGTATGGGCACCTGAAGATTTCAGGTCTAAAGACCATGGGAAATTTCATGTCTGTTTAGTTCAGTGATCATTCAGAAATGAGAAACTCCTGCGGGATCTCACATTCATAGGTACCACTGATATCTCTCAAACCAAGAATCTGAGGGACTCAAGAGGCTATGGTAAGGTGACCAGACGTCCCGCTTTTGGCGGGACAGTCCTGATTTTTAACAATTTTTCCCGTGTCCCACAGCATTTTTAAAAAGTCCCAATTTTTAGAAAGAATGCACAACAAGCTAGGGAACAGCAGGAGAACAGGAAGGGAATAAATATATGGTTTTCAGCTGCCATGTGGCTATTTCGCCAGGATATGAGTTTTACATTATTTTTGTTAATTTTATAATGTTAAACTTTAATAATAACAAATAATTGTTGAGAACATGTTTTTTCTACGGCAAATAAAGTGTGCACATCAGAAAAATCACAATTAAGTGTTGAGACTTTGAAAGCCATTTTATGTGTGAAATATAATTTAACAAATTCTTGTGAAAAATTTCATGACCTTTTAAACAATGGCAGCAATCTACTAAAAGAATTCACTCAAATGAGAAATATGCCAAAGAATAAAATAATACTATACATAATTTTTTAAATGTATTATATTTGTGAATTGTACTTATGTTGAAATTTAAAAAAATATATTACAATACTATTTTTTCGTTCTATGAAAATTTTTGTTGTTCCATATAGACCAAATTTTTGATTTAGAAGAAGACACATACCCCCACACCCCCACGCCCATCAATGGTGTCTCGCTTTACCAATGTTAAAATCTGGTCACCTTATTTTATATATATATATATATATATATATATATAAAAAAATAACAACTAAGTATATTCATCATAGGTCCTAAAAAGTACAGTGAGGAAAATAAGAGTAAGAGAAAAGCTGTTAGAGCTACAATTGAATTTAGGAAAAATCTTATTGCTAAGCATGATAGCAGTACACGTGTGGCCCATCTCCCTACTATGTTCAAGATGCCCAAATTCACTGTAAGATTATGAAAAATAAAGATTAAACCTCTAAGAGATTGAAAAGTATGGAACAGATGGAAAAACCACTCTTAGTTTGGATTAATGAAAAATATGTCTGTTGATGTGATTTCTGAGACGATAATTTGTTAGACAGCCAAGGTCCTCCAGGATGATTTCGTGAGAGGTGTGCCTGATACAGTTCTCAAAAGGAGTCTAAAGCCGGTAGTGGGTGGTTGGAGAACTTCAAGAAAAAGACTGGTATCCATAGGGCTATTATGCACAGAGAGGCTGCCAGTTCTAATTCGGAACCAGCAAAAAAGTTTGTAAAGGAATTTAAGGAGAGAGTGAATAGTGAATGGGGTATGTTTCAAACCAAGTGTTCGATTGTGATGAAATAGGCCTTTATATTTTTAATTTTATTAATTTACATTTTTTATGCAAATATTATTGTTCGTTACTATTTTACCTTAAAATCCAGTGTATTTACTATTAAAATCATTTTGAAAATTCAAGTTTGGGGGAGCTAAGAATGAATTAATCCAGTTTCTATTATTTAAAAGGGGAAAGATTGTCTTGGAACTCGAACAATTTGGAACTCGAATGGGGTTCTGGAACAGATTAAGTTCAGATTCTAAGGTATCACTGTATTTCCAGATACAGTGGCTCACTCTCAGCTAGTTTTCATCTGATTCCCATAACCCCTTTACTTGAGAGGTAGCTTATCCTCACTTAAAATAGGAAGAAACTAGTTGCCTGTAAACCCAGCTAGTCGGGAGGCTGAGGCAGAAACATCTCTTGAATCCAGTTTGAGACCCACCGTTAAAAGAAAAAAAAAAATAGGCTCGGCGCCTGTGGCCGAAGTGGCTAAGGTGCCAGTCACATACACCTAAGGTAGGGTGACCAGATTTTAACATCGGTAAGGCGGGACAACATGGCCGTGGGGGGGGGCGGGCAGGGCAGGGCCTGACAACAATGCAAACTTTGATAAGCAGTTCTCCA
>CAUYQV010055092.1:0-49763 GCA_963574575.1 Galagoides demidoff
GAGGCAGGAGACTCGCTTGAGCCCAGGAGTTGGAGGTTGCTATGAGCTGTGACGCCATGGCACTCTACCCAGGGGGATAGCTTGAGGCTCCATCTCAAAAAAAGAAAACTCACGATTCAAGGGAGAAGGTCTGAGTATCAACATTAACACGAGTCTGGAAGAAGCTGATTCCAACCCTCGTGTACGACTTTGAGCTGATTCCAACCCTCGTGTACGACTTTGAGGGCTTCTAATTTCAGTGGTGGGCTTAACTGCAGATGTGAAGCAAACAGTAAGACAACTCGAGTCAGAAGTGGAGGCTGAAGATGGAACTCAATTCCTATAGAACTGAACAATTCAGGAGATACGTGTTACGGATGAGCAAAAAGAGTGGTGTTTTAGGTAGGATCTACTCCGGGTAAAGATGCCGATGAAATGACAACAAAGGATTTAGAATACTTCATAAACGTAGCTGATACAGCAACAGCACAATGTGAGACAACTGACTCCAAGATTGAAAGAAGTTCTCCTCTGGGTCAAATGCTATCAAACAGGACCATCACAGGCTACAGAGAGACTTTTCATAAAATGTAGAGTACAAGTATATTCAGGTGGCTAAATTCATCGTCCTATATTAAGAATTTGCCATAGTCACCCCAATCTTAGCAGCCACCACCCTGACCAGTCAGTAGCTGTCAATATGGAGGCAAGAACCTCCACTTAACAAAGTGATTATGACTTGTTGGTGGCTCAGATAATCCTCACCATTTTTTTTTAGTAATGAAGTATATTAAGGTATGTTCCATGGGTTTTTTTTGAGGGGGGGGTTTCTTAGATAAAATGCTATTGCAAATAGGCTACACTACAGAGTAAGCATAACGTTTATATGCACTGAAAAAATAAAAACAATTCACACACTTGCTTTACTGAGATATTCGCTTTACTATAATGGTCTGGAATGGAACCACGATATCTCCAAGGTTATGCTTACGCCCAGTTTGCAAAGCTAGGAATTCCAATAAAACCACACTGTGCAGGAGAGGGGGTAGGAGAGAGGAAGGGAAGGACACACTTTACATCTGCACATATTAAATCTGATTAAAAAATAATATTAAAATCTAAATAATTTAGTCATCTTGTCAGCTGGGCCAAACTCGCATGTGTCTGCAGAATTCTGCAATTTACATTTTATCCACTTCTCAATTATCCTAGGAAGAGAAACAGCTACAGTGGACACCCAACCCTTTTAAGAACAAGAGTAAGGCCAGCATGGTTCAGGTCTCTCAGGAAGTGGAACCAGTAGGAGCTGAGACCACAACATGATGCTTTTTCTCCATCATATAATACAGCATCTTACTGCAAATCTCTTTGAACCCTGAACATCAACACACGTATTCTGTCCTTGGTATATTTCAGGACACTTTCCAGGTTCCAGGAACAATAGATCACTCACTGATCACACTGTCGTGAGGCCAGCCATGGCCCCTTAGGTGCTCACCTCTGGCCCGACACCTCAGACTAGCCTCCAAATTTCAGCCATCTCTTTGCAAATGTGGATGAGAACTTAAAATTTTACGTAGCAAGATGAAATGAAACCCAAGGGTGCACTGTCAGCTTGCAGGGGAGCCAGAACAGAGAGAGAATGTGAACCTATGACCACAGAATTGCTCTGACATCGGGAACCAGACCCAGTCCTTAAGATGAAAGGCAGGAGGCCATCTCCAAAATGAAGAGCATGTGGTCATTATCTCACTGCAACTGGAATCTCTCCACGTTCTGAGGCCAAACAGTAAGCATATATGGGAGCGTAAGAAACGATCCTTAATTTTGCTCTACAGTCTGGAGAACGTGCCACAGGTCACAGAAATCTCACTTGGAATGAATGACTCCGAACAGTCAGTGGTGAGAACCAACTGGCCCTGCTTTGCTCAGTACCTCCACTTTTAAACCTCAAATATGTTACACAGGGTCAAATGACTATGTGGTGGCAGCTTAATGACATCCAGTGACTAAAGAAATAACTAGGTCAGTGGTCCCCAACCACTTTGGCACCAGGGACCAGTTTCATGGAAGACAATTTTTCCATGGACCTGAGGGAATCTGACAGGAGGTGGTGATGTGACAGGGACCAGCTGTAAACACAGTTGAAGCTTAACTCCCTTAGCCACTGCTCACCTCCTGCTGTGCAACCCATTCCTAACAGGCCATGGACTGGCCCAGGGCTAGGGGGCCTGCAGGCCTAGCTGACGTTAGCACTCACCATCTGTGGGAGTCTGACCACACACTGGCCAAGACTGGCTCAGAAGGCCTGAATCTCCTGAGTGCCAGGCTTGGTGAAAACCAGACGCCTCCCTCCAGGGCCCTCCAGGGTCCTGTAGCCCCAGACGGTGAGTAGGCACTTCTAAACAGTCTCAAGTGTGTTATTCGGCAAGGACAAAGCTATAGGAATGCAAAAGGGCCCAGAACCAGTCTTTATTCTATCATAGGATGGTGATGCAGAAAACGCTCATTAAAATCCTGCTATGATCAATACTGCAAATATTCTCAGTGCCCCTCACAGATTTACCTTATTATTTTCTGCTGACATTTTAAGAATTTGAAAATAAGCTTATCTTTTATTGTTGATTTTTTTAAGGATTTTAAATAGTTTATCAGACTCCTAGAAAAATTTGATGTACAGTACAGCACATTTTACATATACCAATATTCCAAATTCTAAATACTCTTAACACCTTCATTCTGACTAGCCCTCCCACCATCCCCATCACTATCAACAGCAGATACTGACGGCTCCACAGAAAACTCAGCCTGCGCTGTCCAAGCCAGTAGCCCCACACCAAGCATGGCTATTGAGTGCTGGGACATGAGACTCGTTCAAACTGAGATCTGACTATAAGATACACACAGATTTTCAGGACCTACTATCAAAAATGAATGCCAAGTATCTCAATAACTTTCTGACATTGACTACATGTGGAATAATAGTATTTTGGACACATTACATTACATAAAATATAGCATCCAATTCAGTTCCCTTTCCTTTTTTGAAACTTGTGCCAGAAAATGTTACCTGGCTCAATTCTACTTCTATGAGACACAGCTGCTCCAGATAGTAAACTTCCTTCTCTTTAAAAAAAAAAAACTGGGTCGGCTCGGTGCCTGTGGCTCAATCAGCTAAGGCGCCAGCCACGTACACCTAGGGTGACGGGTTCGAATCCCCAGCCCGGGCCCACCAAACAACAATGACGGCTGCAACCAAAAAATGGCCGGGCGCTGTGGCGGGCGCCTGTGGTCCCAGCTGCTTGGGAGGTGGAGGCAGGAGACTCGCTTGAGCCCAGGAGTTAGAGGTTGCTATGAGCTGTGATGCCATGGCACTCTACCCAGGGGGATGGCTTGAGGCTCCGTCTCAAAAAAAAAAAAAAAAGTGGGTCCATCTTTTCTGCTTCCTAATTTCAGTTACTTATAAACTGCATAATCTTTCCTACACAGATACTGAGGTATTGTTTAATAGTTCTTATCTTACTTCTTCCTCAAAATCGCATCCCGGTTTACAGGCTCAATCTCCTTTCTCTTTCTCTGAATGACACCTGATAGCAAACAATGGCCACCTAAATCATAGCTAATTGTTACCAAGTGTCCAGAAAAACAGACTCTGAAACTGTTTTTGTTGGAAAGGCCAACTCATAGCACCATACATTTCAAAAGCATGAGAAAGTGAGCTTTCTTTCCTCTCAACATTTCCTCTGAAACCTGCATTTTACTTCCCCATTCTCCTCTGATTAAACAAGGCCCCTGTCATATAAGAATTTTCTATGAAACTATTTGTTTTCAAGTTTACTTCCCTGAGAACTCAAATAATGAGGCTACATCACTGACAAACAGAGCTTGCATTCAAAATTCTGAAAAAACAGGGCTGGGTGAGTTGACTCACGCCTGTAATCTTGGCACTCTAAAAGGCGAGGCAGCCAGATTGCCTAAACTCAGGAGTTCAAGACCAGCCTGAGCAAGGCACCTGTAGTCCCAGCTCTACAGGAGATTGAGGCAAGAGAATGGGCTTGAGCCCAAGAGTTTGAAGTTGCTGAGTTATGACACCATGGCACTCAACCCCAGGGCAACTGAGTGAGACTGTCCCAAAAAAAAAAAAAATTCTGTAAAACAGATCTATTGCAAAGGAACTCAGTATAAATCGATGATGTATTATTATGCAAACAACAGCTATACTGAAGTGAGGTGCTAAAGAATTGCAGCAGGCCTAATTTAGTCGGTAGATTAAATGAGATGAAGTGGTTTACTTTGGAAAGCTGTGTTTTATATAAAACACTTTGCAAAAGAACAGAGTACGCAAAGGTAAATTTGTTAGAAAATTCTGCAAAACCTTTCCACTTCCAAGGAAAGTGAGGACAGCAAAGGAAGAAAAGGGCAGAAAATGAGGGGGGTAAAAAGAGGTAGGGCTTATCGTTCCAAACAGCTTTAACTCTTGGACCATCTGACCAGATTGAAGATTGGGTAACAGTGTTAGGTCAAATGCTTGTACTGACATTTAAATAAACATTCATCACTTCAGGGCATGGCTATGAGTGAATCTGGAATGAGAATTAGGCATCAAGCTCATTTCGAAGTTTAATAAATTTAATTTTAACGAGGCATTTTGGTTGGTATTAAAATTCATGAGACTCCCAGAACAGGTTCTCTGGACCTTTCATTAGAGGGTAAGGGATTTATTTGACAATTTAACTTCTTGACCATCCGAGTGGGAAAATTCATGTCTACAAACTATGCTCAGGAATCCCAGAAGATTTCTGAAAATGAATTAACTTCAAATTTAGTAGCTACATATACTGTTCACGCCAATTAGTGGCCTCTGTAGAGATTTTTTTTCCCTCTTTGGGCTCTGTGCCCATACAATGTTTTGTGTTCCTTTTAAAAAAAATCACTGCTACTATTGAAGCACCCAGTGACCTGATGACCGGGAGCAAGGTCACAGTCACCATTTAAGATGAGCTCAACATCACTTATATTTAAAACCAGATCAATCCAGAATCATTCCTCACCTTGTTTTCTTATCCGCTGTGTGACCTTGGACAGGTAGCATTATGTCTCTGAGCTGTGGGGTTTGCTTTTTTTTTTTCTCCCTTTTTATTAGTCAAATGCAAATACTTCCTCCTACCTTGGGGTGGGGTGGTTTGAAATGAAGCAATCTATATGTGTATGTAAACCAGCAGGCCAGCACTGCACATCAAGTATTCAGACATGTTCACAGATCTATGAAACCTTCTGGTGGATATGAAGTGAGAACTTATGTTTCATACTGATAATTGTGTTGTAGTTTGGGGTAGACTTCAGCACAGTTCTCTCTTGAGTTATAAAGTGAAGGTTTTATTCTTTGAATTCTACTTGAATTCCTCTCGGCTGGGCAGGTTCATGTATACTAGGATTGACTTATGGGACTACTGGTGAACTTCAAGTATACTGTTATTGACTATCTGACTGTTTAGCACACTGCCAAAGATTTATTAATGCCTCAGCTCCGTGAGAGCAGCGCTTCTAAAATTTTCAGGCACTTGTGTTGTTAAAATGCGGGTTCTGACCGGGCACGTGTGGGGTGTGGAGGGGTCCCAGCTTCTGCTTTCAGGTGACGCCCATGGCACTGGTCAGTGTGAGCAGCCAGGCCACTGAGCAGGCCTTCTGCACCTCCATACCATGCACAGTTGGGGTGGAATAATTGCTTGGCATGGGGAGCTCTCCGGCACTGCAGACAATTTAGCCGAATCCCTGGCCTGCACCCCAATGGATGCCAGTGACCTCACCGCCTCAACTCCAGCTGCGACACCCAAAATGTCTCCAGACATTGCCAAATGCACTTGCGGGGGGAGGAAGAGGGGACTGCGCAAAATCTCCGGGTTGAGAACCACCGCCACAGAGGATGCTCCAGTCACAGCGGCGACCGCGGGGCGGGCGTCCCGGAAGCTATTGTGTAGACAGATGGGGACACTGAGGCTGGGCGCCGCCCGGGGCCGCACGGGTGGGTAACCGGAAGGAGGGTGGGAGGGACCCGCAGCCGCGCGCCACCCGGTGGTCCCCGGGGACCGCGCCCCACGTGCTGCGACCCCACGCGCGGCCGGCCCACCGGAAGCGGGTGCGGGGCCGCGTAGACGCCGCAGCCACGCGCGCCGGTCAGCTTAGACATGGACCCGCGGGCGCCAGCCGCCGCCCGGCTTCAGGGCCGGGCCGGGACGCAACGCGCGGGAGCCGCAGGGTCCCCGCCGGAACACGGCCCCGCCGCGGCCCCCCGGCCCTGAGGGACCCCGTCCCCCACCCCCGACCCCCAGCCGGCCCGGGATAGCTCCCCACGGGAGGCGGCCGCAGACTACCCACCCAGAAGAAGGCCGTCCATGTCAAAGATGAGGTGGGTGACTGGGCGCGGCGGGGGCGCGGGCGGGGTCGCCGCCATGGTGCCGCCTTCTCGGTCTGGGGGGTGAGGGAGGCCCGGCGGAGGTGCGCGCGCAGCCGCCCGGCCCGCGCACGCGCACTGAGGCCCGCCGCTGCCGCCGCAGGGCTCGGATGCGGCGCGTTTCGCAGCATCCCCTGGCTCCACGCGCGCTTACACGCTCCCCCGGGATACGGGCCGCGCGGAGCCGCCTCTCTACTCTGGGGACGAAATTCAAGGCTTGAATTTAGTTACATGACGAAGGAGGAACCATACAAGACGCTGTGCATTAGGGAGCAGGGTTTGAAGATGCTCAGGGTGGCGTCACTGCCAGCCGCCAGAATGCATCCAGCCAAAGGGATGTGGTCACTGGGGCAACCAGAGGCTTCGTCCAAGTACGGAGCGCCAGCCCCTGGACCCTGGGCGGGTTTCCCATCCCGTTTCGCCCGCCAAGCCACCTCCCTGCAGTCTTGGACCCGGACCTGGGACCCGGGCCGGCAGCCGCGCGACGCATGCGCAATGGCTGGGAGGGTGCGCAGCCTGCGTCTCCGAGCATCCTGGCTGCTGCCTTATTCCTAGGCCAGCTGCGCGAGGAGGATGCGGACATAGTAATAATTTCAAAAAACGTCTTGCGGTTTTTGCCTTTGTAGGTCTTATCTCTCTTTCGAGTGCGCTGAGTTTTCTTTCTTTTCCAGCTTTACTGAATGCAACCAGAGTACGTTTCACGCACACAGCCGTTCCCCTCCCCCCACATTTTCAGAAAAATAACCTTTGTGTCGCTGTTTCTATCTAGTGTTCATTTAGTGTTGCACGCGATTAATAACAGTAGACATTTTGAGAAGCAGAAATAAGAAATTTCCAAAGAGTTCAAAACGTGAAGGTGTAATTCTGGGCCAGTGCGTTCAGGGGAATTCAGAAAGGATGGTTATTATCGTCCATACTGAGGGAGCCTCCATGTTTCAGTTCCCCACGGGTACAAGAGGCACGCTAAAGACGCGAGGCAGGTGAAGCTCGTAGTACATTTACAAATGTATTGTGCATAGTAGATAACACTGTGTTTTCAGATCTAGTGCTGTAAGAGACTTCTCCCGTATAATATGATCACGAGGATACTGGATTTCAGGGAAGCCAATTTCAGGAGCAAATTAGGAAGGTGACTGTTAGTTAAATGCAGCCATTCATGGTTTCAGTTTGCTGCAGCTGCCATAACCACAGACAAGGTGAACTAAACAGCAGAAATGTTACTACCATCTTACAGATCTGGAGGCCAGAAGTCCTAGACGGAAGAGACAGCAGGGGACAGTCCCTCTCAGGGCTGTAGGAAGGGATATGTCCGTGGCCTCTTTCCTCTGCTTGGACATGGCTCTGCTTTCCTGTGTCCTATTATGTTATATCATCTTTTCTCTGTATGTGTCTTTGTGCCCAAATTTCGTCTTTTTATAAGAATACCTTAATTGGATTAAAGACCACCCTGGTGACCACATTTTGACATAATTACCCCCGTAAAGACCCTGTTTCCAAGTAAGGTCATATCCTGAGGTGGTATGGATGAGGACCCCAGCATATGTTTTTGGTAATTTAACTTATACAAGATTGATTCCACAAGTGCTGGTGTAGTGCTATGGTGTGCAGCCCTTCCCGGGGGCCATCTTTAGCATTCTCAACCCTTCCTTTCCCCCCATTCTCCAGAAACAAATGGACACACAAATGAGAGAGTTATACATGTGTATTTTTCTATTGCAACTATCATGTTTCTGTTTGTTCATCAGATAGAAAAAGTACATTTATCAGGGGAAAAATCCCAGTGCATACAAAAAAGGTTATAATCTTTTTTAAATTCTTTTTTTTTTTTTGGAGACAGAATTTCACTTTGTCACCCTCAGTAGAGTGCTGTGACATCACAGCTCACAGCAACCTCAAACTCTTGGGCTCAAGAGATTCTCTTGCCTCAGCCTCCCACGTAGCTGGGACTACAGGTGCCTGCCATAATGTCCAGCTATTTCTTTCCTTTTCTTTCTTTCTTTCTTTCTTTCTTTTTTTTTTTTAGAGACAGGGTCTCACTCTTTCTCAAGCTGTTCTTGACCTCCTGGGCTCAAGTAGTATACCTGCCTTGGCCTCCTATAGTGCTAGGATTATAGGTGCGAGCCACCACACCCAGGTTTTTAAATTCGAATTTTCCACAACCTTCAGAAAATCTGTAATATGCATAGATGGAATATACCAGTTTGCTTAATCAACAAAAACCCAGAGTATATGAATATTTCTTAGTCACAAGCTAGACTGGAAAAGAATGAAATTTTGTTCTGGCAGTGCATATATCATCTTTCCATAATTCTTCTGACAGCCAAAGATGGCCAGCTTCTATGCTACATGACAATGCCTGTCCTTCCATGAATTTTGGTTTATTTTGGCACAGTTGTGTTTTCCCCTCGGGACAATAGCTCCCTTTCCTGACAACGTTAAAACCCATGAGAGAAGACCCAGTGAACTAGAGTACAATGGTGTGAAGAGAACTTTCACAATAGATGGGGCAGATAGATGACACCTTCTCACATGGTAGGAGTGTAAACATGCCACTTGTGCACATGTGCATCCTTCTTAGAGTCTTGGCTTACTCAAACTCTGTAGTTTGCTGTCTTGACCCTTGTGATAATGAGCTCGTGTTCTCTGTTGGATTTGGTCCCCAATGCGCTGAATCTGCAGCACTCCCTTCTGACTCATTCATCTCCTTATATCTGTGCAGTATAGATCCGCCCTTCCCCCTCAGATCAATGGTGGCAGGATAGATCCGCCCTTCCCTCTCAGATCAATGGTGGCAGGTTGGACTGGGCACTACCATTCTCACAGGCTGACCACGGCACGTTCCTGATGAGGCTGAGAAACCAGAGAGCTCTGACTTCCTTCTGACGGGGCCTCCACCTTAACTCCTCATTACACATTTGTCTTATTTCATCCTCTGTGTACCTGGCATGGTGACGAGGACCTAGGGAGAGTTTTCTCACCACCTCCCACTGCTTCCCCCCAGCCCAGTCAATTCTGGCAGGGATCCCAAGGGAGATGGCTGGATTTGCCATCCCTGGTTTTATACTCTAGTTAGAATTATCTGATACTTTGATGGGGAGAGTCATTATCCTTGATCCTATTTGCCTTAGGAGTACAGTCTGGCTCCAGGAGGGAGGCCCAGTTTGCTGCCCTGCAGTGGTGAACATCAGAGGTGGTTCCAGGCTAGCAGCAGCAGCAGCGACAATATCCCCCAGGGTGCTCACTAGCAAGGCAGACTCCCAGGCACCACCACCCACCTCCCCAGAGCAGCTGACCCAGAGTCTGCCTTTCATCCAGGTCCTCATGTGGCCCTGGCCATCACCCCTCCCCGAGGGTATTCCAGACATTCCCTTGTGAGATGGGGATACATGAGAATCTCTACTTGTGATTTTAGTGTAAAGGACTAAGAAAGATGTTAGTTTTGACTAGCATGCAGCATCTGCTTGGACACCGGTGAATGGTCCTGTGCCCTAGTCAGTTCTCCTGGTATCCTTGTGGGGTCGTAGAGGAGAGACACCATTATCCTCAACCCTTAATTCCTTCTGAGAACTTAGGACCCACTTCCCACCCTGTTACTTTCAGGTCTGTTACCTGCCGCAAGACACTAAACTTCCCCAAGAAAGGGGGAAGTTTTATTGAATTATAAATTAAGTTTTTGCTGAATTATTTTATTTCAGCATAATGCAATGTACAGGTGAAAGGAAAGTGCATGTACACTGTATGTTCTTAATTTTTAAATCAACTCTTGCAAAAACGGACAAGATGGAGAGCTTAAAGAAATGCCTACAAAAATAATAAAATGCAGGTTCACGTCAGTGACAGGCAAGTAGAAGTATTGGCATCAGCTTTATGGCCTCCACTAATGACAAAAAGGAAAAAAATAAACTAAACCAAACAGGTTTTGTGATATCCACAGTGTTAGTCAGTATGTATACATACATGGTTCTAAACTGGTGTGTGTGCTAAATGCTCCAGAGACGTGGGCCATTGGCATTTCCACGCCTTAGAATTTCAGCTCTGGCCCTGGATCCTCTGGGACTGGATGGGACTGTGGACCCCGAGGGACGGGTGCAGGCTCACAGCACCCCCTGGCAGGAGCGCCCCTCATCATTGCATAGTGCTAGCACTTGGGGCTCCCAGCAAGCCTCTCCTGGCTTCCCCTTTTTCTTTTCTTCCTTCTCTTTTCTCTGTCTTCCTTCCTTCCTGTCCTCCTTTTTCCTCTCCTCTTTCCTCCCTCCCTCTCTTCCTTTTTTCTTTCCCTCTGGCAAAGCTGCCTTTCCCCAGGACCTGCTGGGAGCGGCTGCCCACAGTGGCTAGACTGGTGATGGTGGCCCGTGGGGCCTTTGCTGCCCCTTTCACCAGGTTCCCAAGGAGGGTTACCCCCAGCCCCGCCCCTGAATCTTATGTATGTGACAGAATGGCAGTTTGAGCGCAAGGCAGGGAGCACGTCTCTCACCTGTACCTTGCCTGCCCACGGCTTCTCCTGAAACCGCTGCCTCACCAGAAAGGTTTTCATCCTGTGTTGCATCTCGTAAGAGTTGCGGGGTGCTCCGATAGCCCCACAGTAGTTCTGAAGGGCCTGTATTCAGAGTCCATGATTAAAAACGATTCATTCTTCATGGTTAAATCAGCTCTTTGCTTCATGACAACTAGGGTGATGGCCATGGACCCCGGGTTCCAGGGGCATACTCACTCATAAACCACGTCTCATTTCGTGTTCTCACCCACTCCACAGTGCCAACAATGCAACTGTTGTTCTCATGGAGTTAAGGACGTGGAGCTTGGGGAAGTTTAGTATCTTGCGGCAGGTAATAGACCTAAAAGTAATAGGGTGGGAAGTTGGTCTTAATTCCTTAGAAGAAGCCCAAAGGCAGTGCCCATTATTTTATTTTGCTACGTGTTTGAAAAATTCTTCATATTGTGGACAAGTAATCAGAAACACAACCCCAGTAGATATTTAATATGAAAATCAAGTACAAAAATGATGGTGAAAATAAAGGAAAAAATATTCTAGGAATCAGCACTAGACACTGAAGGGGAAAAAGGAAGCTTCAAAATGTAAACAAAAAGAAACTTTTTTCCCCCTGCAATTCTGATGTCCATTTGCAGTGGCAGCGAGGACAGTCCAGCCAGTCAAGTCTAGAATTTCAGAGTTCCCCTTTGTTTGACTGGTGCCTGCCTCTTGTGTTGCCTGCTGCAGGCATGAGGTTGGGGAGCACAAGGCTGATTGCGTGGACTCCGTCCTCAGCCAACCTGCAGTCACATAAGCTGGAAAATGGGCTGTTCAGATCCCCCGCTTCTCGGTCCACAGGCTGCATGTTCTCCTGACACACTGCCATTCCTGTTGTGAATCATGGTCTTCGCTCTCTCTTTATTAAAGCACAGTATTTAACAAACTTAATGGTAACCATCACGTGCCCTGTTTAAACAGATTACAGTATCTCCCTCAGACACGCTTTAGAAATGCCCGTCTGCTTACTGCTAGGTTTCTGATTCTCACCACCTTCCTTTGAAGCCTTCCTTCAGTAAGGATGTGGGAATTTGCCATGTCACCATGATCCCAGACATGTCCGAATAGCAGAGGACATTCATGTACTAAAAATCACAGGGTCTTGTGAAGTACCCCTAATGGTTGAATGTGGAGAAGGGAAATGGGAAAAGAGGAAGCCCCCCCACACACTCAGATAACAAAGAACCCACTTTTCTGTTTTGTTTGCTGTCCTCCATGACATCTGAAAAAGTCCCTGCTGGTTATAACCTCCAAGCACTGTGGTGTTCATGGCTCTGTAAAATGAATCCTTTTCTCTTCTGCATTCTAAGAATTGCCCGAAAGGAGCATGTGTTTCTTTGTCAGGCACCAGGCCCTGGGCCATTACCTTGTGTTGGATTCATTTCCATCTGACTCCAAAGCCCTCCTTTCACAAATGAAGATAAATCATTTATGTACTCATACATCTGTTGATAGAATACAGTAGAACTTCTGTTAGTTGACCACCCAACGGACTGTCACAAAGTGGTCAATACCCGGAGGTGGTCACCATAAGGAACAAGGCCTCCTGGACTGGTACGTACGTCTGGTCCCTGAAAATTAGGTCAACTTGAGGAGGCAGGCAGAGCACGGGAGTGGTCACCTATGGAGCTTCTAACATATATGTAAATAACATATTGGCGGATTTAATTTTAACAAACTTTAGAGGAATTGTCTTTATATATAATCGAAATATATTTAATTTGCATATATGCACATGCATTTTTATGTTACATGTTAAATATTAAATGAACAATTGTGTGTGTGTGCTTCCAGGAAAGTTAAGAGGAAATGTTGCTATAGTTCATTTATATAAGTGTACAGATATGTAGATATATGTACATGTGGTTCTAAGACACTTAAGATGAAAGGTCTTTATATGTAATACATAGAGTTATATTAAAATTGCACTGCTTTGACCATTGTGTAATAGGGTAAGTGAAGCAGATACATCAAATGGGTGTAGTAAATGCATTGTTCTTTGGTGAGCACATTTCAGTTGAATATGTTTGCTGGCTGCTGTTGTATTAATGTATAAAGAATAACATCTGAAAAGCATATATTTCAACTCAATTTCCTGGGGCCATTTAAACTGCTCTGAAAGAACCTTGGAGGCAATCAGTTTCCGTGCCTCCTGCCTTCTAGAGTAAAGTGAGGTGCTATTTAGAGAAAGGTAATTTACTAGGACTTAGTTTGGGGTTTAATAATAAAGCTATAACTTCAAATGCCAAATTGCAATGTATCCCGCAGAAGGCCTCCATTAGCCCCGCTAGCGAATGAAGGACAAGAGCTGAATGATAATTAAAAATCTCTACCTGGAAACTATTGATAATTTTCCCTCTTCCTCCTTTGATGGTGACCCCTCACCACTTGGCCTGTGTCCTCAAAGCACAGGTAGGAGGAATCTTGGGAGGGGGTTTCCCGTGTGTTTCTGCCCTTTGTTGAGCTATGACTTTTCATTTCAATTCCAGGAAAGCAGGACTGGAGAAGTGCGGTCAGTTGAGATATTTTAACACTTGTAGATATTATGAAGGTGACAGATAGCTTCTGTGGTGGGGAAACCCAGAGCCCATTCTTGGTATAGACAGAGCTCCTCACTGCTGAGCCTTGCTGTCATGGGGCATACTGTGGGAAGACTGGCTGGGTTCTGGGGCTCCAGACACATCCCCTACATATGCCCAAGAGAGGAAGCCACCCGAGAGTGCCCTGAAGCTCTTATCACAATGGCCTGATTTACACGGAGATGCCTGTTCCTGGTTCAGGGCCCTAATTAGCAAGCCTCGGTCTTTGCTCACACATCTGCTGCATGTCTGGTGTTCAACAGTGACTCTTTGCTTGCGAAGCTGGGAACAATGGCATGGCACCCTGCCTGCGAAGCTGGGAACAATGGCATGGCACCCTGCCTGCGAAGCCCGGAATGATGGCATGGCGCCCTGCCTGTGAAACCCGGCATGATGGCATGGCGCCCTGCCTGTGAAGCCCGGCATGATGGCATGCCCATCATTCCCATGGCGCCCGTGGCGCCCTGCCCTCATTCTGTTTGACTTTCTCACCAACACTCTCTCCTGGGCTCTTCCTGGACAAAGCTCAGGAGGTGTGGCCAGTGCCTGCCTGAGCACTCCCAAGAGGCGTCCTATGGGTCAGCATGGTTACGGGAATGTCACACTGCAGGTAGGTTCAACCCCATACAATTTCATTAAGCACCTACACAGACTCAAAGAACAAAGTTTTTTTCTTTTGTTTTGTTTTGTTTGCAGTCTTCCACGACATCTGAAAAAGTCCCTACTTGTTATAACCTCACAGTGCTGTGGTGTTCATAGCTCTGTAAAATGGAACCACCTGCATTCTAGGAATTGTCCGAAAGGAGCTTCTGTTTCTTTGTCAGGCAGCATGCCCTGGGCCATTATCTGTTATTGATAACCCTGCCTGCTGCCTGTCACAGATGAGTAGGTCAGTGCCCAGAAAGGGTGAGCGCTTTTCTGAAGTAACAAAGGTAGTGAGTGTTGGAATCAGGGTAGGGTTCATTTCCATCTGACTCCAAAGCCCTCCTTTCACAAATTAAGATAAATCATTCTGGGGAAATACAGACAGTCCCAAGAAACGTATATACATTTTAACAAAGAAAAAAGAAGTATATTAAAATTGTGACTTTACTCAATATATACCCATCCTGTTTGTCATTTTGTATGTAGTATCTTATCTGTCTTGTAGATGCAGAAACCAAATGTTACTTGAGTGTTACCATTTTAATACAGAATTTTCCTTTCCTGAAATGGGTCTACACTTTTTTGGCACCCTCTGTATTTATTGTTACAAGGTACTTGATCGGCAGTGTCATCAGCTGAGATGTGAAGAGCTGGTTTCCTGGAGTCATCCTCCTGGACAGTGGCCGGGAGCCCATGTGTCTCTGGTTCCATAGCAAGGGTGTAAGAGAGTGAGGGAGAGAACAGAGGATATCATGGCCTTGGAGCCCAGTGAGGGCATGCATCTATCTTGCCCTTCCCCAGTGAGGGCATGCATCTGTCCTGCCCCCTCCCCAGTGAGGACGTGCATCTGTCCTGCCCCTTGCCCAGTGAGGGCATGCATCTGTCCTGACCTGAGGCCAGTGGAGAGGTACTCCTCAGGGTCACATGTTTCTGTGCGTGTCTTGGGCCCTAAGGTGCAGGCATGTGCTCCTGGTTGATACAGCTATTAAGTGCCCTAGGCCACAGGCTACATGTTTGTGTAAGCTGTACTCTGACACTCCTCAAACAAACATGCGTGACCTGATGACCCCAAGGACTGGAGGGGGACTAGGAGGAAGGTTTGTAGACATTTGGTCTTTTGCTCCACAATGTCTCCAGAGAGAAGAGTGTCCCCCACACACACACCTCTGCCCCAATCTGCAGAATTGCAAAAGGGAGACACCAGCTGGGATGGCTTCTGAGAACCTAAGAGGTTACCTTTTTGGTTCTCCTGAAACCAGGTTGTCACAGCACCAGTGAGAAAAGAACCTTCTTCTCCTTTTATCTCCCCTGTCCTCGGGGCATGGAGAGGAGGGTGACCACAGTGGGAATAGAGGCAGAGGACAAAGGAGGCAGAAGCTTCCCTCCACATGCCCTTCCTTTCAGGAGCACCCGAGCCGTGTCCTAGCAGGGGGTGGGGTGCAGAGGGAAAGAGAAGTCTTACTCTGGGATGGAAACTGCAGCCTTTAGCTACTGCACTACAAATCTAATTCTGAGCTTTAAGGCATTTACTGACCAGGAATGTCTTGGGATGTTCTGGAATTTTGACACTAGCTGATACGAAACATTGCTACAGTGGATAAGATTTAGAGAGACCCTGGGAGACAAAACATTGCCTATTGGCAAAATCTGAGTGGCATTTACTCAAGTTAAAATATTTTTCAGCTTGTAGTGTGCTCTGTGCATCAATCAGTTACTAGTAAGAATGGAAAACAGGTTAACACTGCGGCGTTATATATTATTTGAGCACCTACCAACAGCCAGTGGCATGCAAAATAATGTAAAAATGAGCAATGTTTCCTTTTTGGAGGTAGAATCATGAATGCCAAAGCTCAGAGTTAGGCTTTCCTTACCATTCCCACCCCCCCTTGTTTCCTAAGTGAAATATAGCAAACAAACAAGAGGAAACAGTGGAAGTTATTTTTCCTGGGGTCTGAATTTCCCCCAAGGTGCAAGGTCAGAGCATTCTCTGCTGTCGTGTCAGCATTGATGGGACACCTCCCTTTTTAGCATTCAGCACCCACAAGGCCGAATGGTGACCTTGCCTGTTGCCTAACCATTGACGTTGACAAACGATGAAATCCTTGGGGCTCTTTGTGTGGTGCTGTATGTGTAACTCACTTAACAAACAGGCTTGCAGGGGCTAGGTGCAGCTTGTTCTGGACAGGTCATTCCAACCATAGCCTGGGCTGTTCTGCCCTGAACCTGCATCCCGTGGAGAGACTGAGAGAAAAGCAGCGGTCACCGGCTGTCTGCCCTGCCCAGCCCCTCTCTGTGCAGCCTCTCCCTTCCTGGGGAACACACGTGCGCTGTCTCCTTGCTGTGTACAGCGGAACCTACTGCACACAGGCAGTGCTCCCGGTGAACTTGAGGCCTTTTTTCTGGGTCAGGCAGCCAGAAGGTGAGTGAGGCTTATGGTGAAGTATTCAGAAGTGGCCCACAGTGCTCCTCTAAGGTGATGATGACTTGGGGAAGGAAGTCCAGCTTGCCTCTGATTGATGCCTGAGACATGTGGGTCGCCGCAGAGGACAGGTGGGGAAACACATGCTGTTAAAATAACTTTTTAATGACAGATTCACTAATTATTCCATGATGACTTTGTTGGCAGTGCGGTCCAATATAACAACCTGGGCTGTCAAGTGACTCTTCACACAGGGGGAGCATCTGGCTGGGGTGCTGGCCAGTGTGGTTAGGTGGAAAAGTGTCTGAGGTTTTCAAAGGGAAGGTGCAGAGTGTCTGAGGTTCCTGGTGACAAGCCCAGTCCGAGAGCCTTGGGAGACCTGGTGAGTTGGATTGTTGCTCTTACCATCATTATTTTGTGTCTCTGATGCTAAGGTGTTTAGATCCATGATGGAAGACAGTGGCTACAGGGAATATTTAGTCTGGTTGTAGCATTTCGAAGGAAGTCTAAAGGTTTCTATTTCTTTCTCTTTCTGGAATAGCTAAAGAGGAGGCGGGGTACGAGTTAATAAGTACACGGGTGAAGCCTTAACTCTGGGAGATAAGAGTTTGAAAGTCTCTTCCGGGTTTGTACGTTTTTTTATCTGCAGTATGACATTAAAGAAAATATCTGTAAAGTCATCTACAACCATTTATCTAATATGTTTTCATTTGTTGGTCTGCCCTGTTGGTCTTTAGGGAGAAGATAGTAATTGCAGAATAGTCTTTGTTTCTGGATTAAAGCAGGAGTTTGAAAACACATGGTTGATTTTAAAAAGAGAGAGAGAGAGATAGAAAGAGAGAGAAAGAAAATACAGAGCTCAAAAGACAAAACCTAAAAGAAAATCAGCAAAGGAAGAGGTGCATTTAGTGAAAAGAGAAATTTAATTAATTATCCTTATGCGTCAAAATATTAGACCTGCTGTTTGAATTAGTACACACACACACACACACACACACACACGTATATATATGTGATGTCTTTGCCGTCCGGTGCCTTCCATGAAAGACTGGTGTTATTCTAAGCTTGCTAATTATTGCTGTTCTAAAACATGGATTTGAGAAGGAATTAATAGCAGTTCTGTTTTTTTCTTTTTTTTTTTTTCATTTTTGCTTTAAAATTTTTTGAATTTACAGAATTAAAACTTATCATGAACATGTTAAATACATATCTTAAAAAATGGAAACGTGACAACTTTTCCTACCTTACTGAGGGGCATACACATAGGTTGCAGAATCTATCAGGACCGTGGGGTCAAATGCTTTTTGACAGGCTGCATTGATTTTGTTTTAAAATGGGGTGTTCATTACTGTGTTTTGTTAGAATGTGTTTGTATACATCATCTCCTTAAAAGATCTCTGTTATCTGGGGAGTAAGTATGTGGTTTTTGACTGTTTTCTGAAAATTCATATTAATTACAGAAAATGGGAGCACATAAGCCTTGCAACGTATAACACTGGTAACTGCCGATTATGAACCAACCAGATGAATTTTTTTCCCAAAGAGAGATGCTAAGGAATTCATTGAGTCCCTTTCTAATAAACCATCTACTTATTGTGAGTGAATTATATAAGTGATCATAAGGAAAGAAGATGTCCAGTTCTAGCTAACTTTACTTCTTATCTGAGTATCAACATAGTTCATGGACACATCAAGTTTGTCCTCTGTGCCAAGTTTTGCAAATTCAATTAGAGGGATGTTAAAAAGAATTTTCACTGAGAACTCCATCACTGAAGGTGCTGAAACTATTTTGTAGTAAAATGATTCTGTTTTACAGTCATTCGTAGCATGTAGCCTTTGTCTCTCACAATGTACCTGTAAATCTGTGTCCATGGCGACATTAGTATTTTCTGATTGAGAAATTGCCCCATATTAGTTTATAGGGAGTTTATAACCTAGTGGTTGAGGATGGCAATGTTGAGATATAGAAATCTAAAAGCTTGCAGTACCTGCAAAAAAAAAAAAAAAAAGATAATGACCCCTGTTCATATTACAAATCTAAATAGTAAAGGCCAGACATCCCTTAAAAGATGGAAAAAAACAAACCTAAAAGTTGTGACTGAAAGAAAACAATTTTTTAGGACATACTCTGCAGATCCGTCTAAGACACAGTCTCCAGATCAGTCTCCGTGGCCTTTGTTTTGTTTCCATCTTATCTTCTCATCAAAATGCCAGGCTCGCTTTGGAAATTAACCCCTGTTAAACTTGGCCTTTGAGTCAACAAGCACTTGCCTCATGCCCTGAGACGGGTGACAGAGGATGTGGGGATGATGAAACCCAGGTGTAATCTTCGAGACCTCACCTCCAGTGCTGTCTAAGAAGGAAATCAGACAGGATAGATGCCGCAGGTGCCAACGTCAATAATCATTACGTGCTTATCATGAAAAGAGGGCCAGGGACGAGGCTTGGGAGTCTCTCAGGAGGAGTGGCTCTTTCGGCCGTGAAGTCTGGGCCTGGAACAGAGGTCATCCCGGGTCCCAGGTTCCCCGTGGTGGTTCCAGGGTTGGGGGATTTCTGTTTGGAGGGAGATGGGGGAGGTTCTCTGCTACACAACAGAGGCACTGTTGCTACTGGGCTGCCTGATTCCTGGCTGTAGGGCCCTCCTGTGCAGTGCAGGGAGGTTGGTGTGTTGCCACAGACCTCCCCTACCCCCGTCCCTGGTGGGTAGAATCATCTTCCTGGCTCACAATCGCTGGCCTGGATTAAGCGTGTAATATGTGTAAGGCAGAGGCTACTCAGAGCCGGCTTTCTCACTGTTGGCCCTGGGGACATTGGAGCCTGGGTCTTCCTCCGTGGTAGGGGCACTCCGACTGGATGCCGGGGCACCTTTTCGCACGTGCATAGGGACATGGGGCTGAGTTACAGCATCTAAACTCATCTCCAGACATTGCTTAATGATGTTTTTTGGGTGGCAAAACAGCCCCCAATCTAGAATCACCAGATTAGAAACAGTCAAGGAATCAGCACCGATGGGACCATGGAAAGGGTGTGGGGCTTGCCCTTTGGAGTCTGTTCTAGCCTCTTTCCCATCTGGCCCGGTAGCTCTGTTTTGTAGGAGCCTAGCACAGCTGGTTTGACTTGGATGGTTGGCAAGGAGCCCTATGTCCTTACCTGTCCTGTCACTGGCCTGTGAGGAAACTCTAGTTATCTGTGTTCAAGTCCCCTGTTTACCTTGGGTGGTTTTTGTACTATCTGACTTCTCAGCCTCCTGGACGCCACTGCTTTCTTTTCAAGTTCTACCTTCCCAAATGCAGGTCTGTGGTCCTTTGTCCATAACCAAAAAATAGAAAAGAAAAAAAAGCATTGAAAACTGAGAGGTTTTGTAACGTATTTGGCAGGGACATCAGTTCAAAACCAACTTATGCAAAATTACTGTACAGAGAATGGTGTTCATTTCGCTCACCAAACGTGGATATTCAGCTTTGTGTCCCTGCAAAACTTAACATGGGTGACTTTAGCTTGATGTCGAAGGCTTCGTTCAAGGTGTCATATATTTCAAGGAGCTATTCACCATTACCTTCTGAATTTAAAAAAAAATAAAAATCTGAACTCTGAAACACATCTAGTCCCCAAGGTTTTTGTTTCAAGATTACGGACCTGGGCTCGGCACCTGTGACTCAAGTGGCTAAGGCACCAGCCACATACACCTAAGGTGGCGGGTTCGAATCCAGCCCGGGCCCGCCAAACAACAATGATGGCTGCAACCAAAAAAAAAAAATAGCCAGGCGTTGTGGCAGGTGCCTGTGGTCCCAGCTACTTGGGAGGCGGAGGCAGGAGACTCGCTTGAGCCCAGGAGTTGGAGGTTGCTATGAGCTGTGATGCCATGGCACTCTACCCAGGGGGATAGCTTGAGGCTCCGTCAAAAAAAAAAAAGACTGGGACATTTTATGAAGTAATAAACTCAGCAATACCATAATTTGCTTCGACTCTTATTCCTCTTCCTCTTTGAAAACTTTTCTTTAACCACATCAAATGAGTTAAGAAGTATAGTTATTTCTTCTTCAAAATGTTTTTACATCTGTCTTTTTAATTCCACTATCTTCACTCCAGGTCTTTATAGCCTTACATCTAGTTTATTAAAATAAGTCTTTTAACTGATTTGCTTCTATGATCTTTTCCCACTCAAACTGTCCTGTTCAAAGGCAGCAAGTTAATCGTTCAAAAATAATACTTTTATCACTTCACTCTTCCCCACCAAAATCATCACTGATTCCTCTATATTGTCCTATCACTAAATCATTACCACCACCATTAACATCTGATGAGGACTTTTATGCACTTATATGCCAGGCCTGGGGCTAAGTAACTTTCAAATGTTATTTAATATAAACCCAACCCTCAGGGGTCTTAATACTTCTTAATAATAAGGGTCACAAATTCCTTCCATCCCATATGTATGCTCCTTTCCTGCAACTTTCTTCTAAAGGTAGAATCTGTTTCCCCATCTCATTGAATCTGGGCCTACCAAGTCATTTGCATTCTCCTATAAAATGTAGCAGAAATGATATTTGAGATCTGGGGCCTAGGCTTCAAGGGGCTTGTAACTTCCTCCTGTCACCTTGGAGCACTGTCCTGAGATGCTCTGGAAGGAAGCCAGCCATTCTAGCTCATGGAGCATGAAAGGCTACAAGGAGAGCTAAGCTGCCCTAGCCAACAGCCAGATGAGTGAGGCCAGCTTCTTCCGACACAGCTAAATGTAGCCATGTGAAGGTAACCCTATTTTTATGGATGAGGAAAACAAGGCAGTGAGTACACTGCACAATACTGCATACTATTATTGAGAGGTAGAACTGAGATTTTAATCCAGTGTGTCTTCCAGAATCCATGCATAAAACCACTAAACTGCCTGCCTCCCTATTAGAAATGACTCATAGATGCCTTATAATTTAGTATCTTCCACATTTATCTACAAATACATAAAGCATATTTTCTCATAGGCATAATGTTATACATACTATAAATGTTTCTCTCCAACTTAACTCATAAAGGTCTTCAAGGTAACAGAACTGTTACAGCAAGGTAAGGAAACCCTCAACTAAGATACTTTCCACTGTCCATGGCAGATGCTCCAGTAAGTGCAAATGAAGTAGGTGTGGCAAGCAAGAGGAAGAGCTGACTTCCCAGTAGGATAAGAATACTACTTACTTGACCCTTAAGTCACCTCCTTTTCCTCATTTAATCAGATGCCTCCTAAACTACAGAATTAACATGTTTTCTCCTTCAGTATCATTACTTGTAGCCTCAATTCAAGTTTTTCTTCTCAATTCTTTTTTTGTTTTGTTTTTTTAGAGACAGAGTCTCACTTTATTGCCGTCTGTAGAGTGCTGTGGTGTCACACAGCTCACAGCAACCTCCAACTCCTGGGCTTAAGCAATTCTCTTGCCTCGGCCTCCCAAGTAGCTGGGACTACAGATGCCTGCCACAGTGCCCGGCTATTTTTTTGTTGCAGTTTGGCTGGGGCTGGGTTTGACGCACCCTAGCAGCTGAGCCACAGGTGCTGCCCTCTTCTCAATTCTTTTATTATTTTGTTGAACAAGTATCCTGCATTCTCTTAAGCAAAGTTTACAAACTTAATCATTTCACGTTTTAAAAAGGAAATGAAAACCTTAAACTAAAATTTTATTATATATTATACCTATTTATTATATGCTTCTACATATATATAACTCATCTCTTAATTTCTTCACATTTTTTTCCTCAAATAATCACTTTTTTAAAAAAAATTTTGGAGACAAAGTCTCACTCTGTTGCTCCAGGCTAGAGTGCTATGGAGTCATAGTTCACAAGAACCTCAAACTCCTGGGCTGAAGTGATCCTCTACCATTAGTCTCTCTGGTGATTAGCCATGCCTGGCTAATTTTCGTTTTTCTATTTTTATTAGAGACAGGGTCTCACTCTTGCTCAGGCTAGTTGTGAACTCCAATTCAAACAATCCACCCACCTCAGCCTCCCAGAATGCTAGGATTACTGGTATGAGCTATTGTGACCAGCCAATTTTACTTCAAATGTTACAATTACAATAGTTGTTTTCATAAATATATAATAAATGGCTTATGTATTACCTGCTAAAATAGTTTCCCACACAACCTTCCATAATCCTAACGTGACTATTTTTATATTTAATTCACTACTTTTGCAAGACCAGCTTCTCAAAATGCAAACAACCTTCTGAGTAATAGTATCACTTGTAAATGATTTACCTGAGATTAGCAGGTTATGTAGGTCAGTTATATTTGTGTAAAAGAGGAAAATAAAAAAATAAGTTGGGGAACTTTAAGAATCCCATGGGTAAACAGGAAACTTACATAAGAATACTAGTATCAGAGGGTCAGGAAACACCATGAGGGGTATGATAAAAGATAAGTAAGGTCCTGTAAATACAGTTTTACTTATTTAAAAATTCTGAGGTCATGGAGCTGATGCTTACAGCCATTTACAACTTATGCTCTGGACTCTAAGTATTAACAAGGATGAAGTAATCACCACCCTCACACCCCCCAGTAGGAAGGAAGATAGTTGGGACCATGACCAGATAATACTTTGGGCCTTTCCCACCATCAACCATCCATCTCTATGTCTATCAATTTCGTATAAAATAACTTCTGATCTAATTGAATGAATATATTTACTAACTTATTCTTGCTAAAACATGTATGTTCATTGACTAAAGTTTTATAATAAAATAGGCCCACTACCCTAATTCAAAATAAAATTACTGTTACTATTAGTGTCCGTTTAAACTATTTATATATCTAATCACTCACAATCTGTTTGTACAGAAAACTACATAGGGAATTCTAACCTTGTATGCAAGAAGCCTTTGTTGTCCTTTCCAACTGGGATAAAAACTTTCCTTGCTAGGAGTTAGTATGGCTTTTCATTTACCTAAGGCTAAGATGCCAACAATGTAGGGTCTAAAGTTACATGGTAATTGGGTATACAGAGTATGAAGAAGAAATCTATAGCTAGAATAACATTTTACTTAATTGCAAATAAAATTTTAAAGAATGCTATTAGCCACATTTACATTTTAACATTTATACCAAGATATTATTCTGATGAACATTTTCACATCTTTCTGTGCCTGAGAATACATTTTCTAGATCTAAATATATATCTATAGTCTGGTTAAATTAACATTATTTCTAAAGATTTTAAAGATTCTCTAAGAGTCAATTATAGTCTCCCAGTAATGAGTAAGTAGGCTTTGACAGAAAATGATTCATCTAAAAGAGTAAGAGAGCACATTTTAAACAGTCTTAGAAACTTAGAAATGCATATATACATATTTTTTAATTGAGACAGAGTCTCACTTTGTCACCCTCAGTAGAGTGCAGGGGCGTCATAGCTCATAGTAACCTCAAACTTTTGGGCTCATGTGATTTTCTTGCCTCAGCCTCCCTAGTAGCTAGGACTACAGGTGCCTGCCACAACGCCCGGCTATTTTTTTTGTTTGTTTAGCAGGCCCAAGCTAGGTTTGAATCTACCAGCCCTGAAGCATATGGTTGGTGCCCTAACTACTGAGCATGGGCACCCACCAAAACTATGTAGTTTTAACAATTGTTGATATGAGCTAACATTCATAGAAATAAATAGCCTGAAACAACTCATAAAATACTTAAATCAGATGTTTAACTCATGCTTGTGAAAGAAGTTGTGTTAAGACTCAGTATTGACATGAGAAAACTACCAAATTTGTATTTACATTCATTTAAGTAGGGCTAAATACGTTCATCTTTTCCTTTCACTTTGTGCTTCAGCTTCCCCCAAGAAAGGTGATATGAATATTAAGTAAGAAATACATGCAAAGCATTTAGAAGTAAAAATAGTACCTGGAACATAAGAATTGTTTAATCAATATTAGGTATCATTATTATTTGACATTCTCAAAGATTAGTGTTTTTACCATACGAATTTATATTTTTAAAGTCCTGTCTAACAAAGGACTATAACCTCTGAAAATAATTATTTTAAATAATTATTCCAATTTTCATACCTTTTTTTTTTTTCATCTTATTGCTCTGGCAGAACAATGAGTGTGACAGTTGCCTACAAAAATGTGGATGGAGGATAGAAAGAGTACATAATGAACTTGTAGAGGTAGCTAAGATTTCTAGGCAGAATGCACAAAATATGAAATGGTCTCATTTAATTGCCTATGACAAAGAATGGAGAAAGTAGGATAAGCTTAAAAAGAAGCTGTTAACATTTTCAAGCAGAATTTAGAGGAAATAGGTGTGGTGGCTCATGTCTGTAATCCTAGCATTCTAGGAGGCATAAGCAAAAGGATCCTGGAAGCTCAGTAGTTTGAGACTAGCCTAAGTAAAAGCAAGACCCTATCAGTACAAAAAAAAATTAGCCAGGCGTCATGGTAGGCACTTGTAGTTCCAGCTGCTTGGGAGGCCTAGGCAAAAGGATAACTTAAACTCAAGAGTTTGAGTTTGCTGTGAGCTAGGCCAATGCCATGGCACTCTAACCTGGGCAACAGAGTGACACTTTGTCTCCAAAAACAAAAAGAATTTAGAGGAAATGGAGCCAAGACTTTCTGGGTTTAAAAAGAAGATTGTTTGCCATTTCCAGTTATTATGCACAGCAAAAGGTTCTCATTGTTAAGAACTAACATCAGTACAAAGATCAAATCCAAGGAATTACCGATAAAACTGTGGCCTTACACTTGAGGATAGGAGTTTATGACCAGCCTAGATAATATAGCAAGACTCCATCTCTAAAAAAAAGTTAAAAATTAACCAGACATGGTATCACATACTTGTAGTAGTTATAGCTACATGGGAATTAAGAAAGGAGAATCACTTGAACCTAAGAGTTTGAGGTTACAGTGAGCTATATTCATTTCCTTGCACTCCAGCCTAGGTAAGCGAGCAAGACCCCATCTTAGAAAAAGAAAATGAAAAACCCAAACATGTGGTTATAGTGTGAAGATCTCAAGGATAAGTGTGTTCCAACCTTAGTAAGGTTTTAGGTTCATGTACACAAGATAGCTTCTAAGAATCTTAAAGGCATGCCTCAATAATCTCTGCTAGAAAAAAGGGCTTCTAAGTATCTCAAGGGTATTGTCTCACAGCAGCTTCACACAAAGCCCAAGATGGCAAATGGTCTGTATTGTAGAGATATTCAGGAATGACTCTTGTCCAATAAAGTTTATTTTAATTTGATACACGAAAAGCTTACAAAAATTTAAAAAAAATTAACTTTGAGTATGGCGGAGACATGGCCTTTTAAAATGAAAAGGCCTTTGGGCCCTCAGCCTTCTACAGGGAAGAAGAAGGCTGGGAAAATACATAATGCAAAACAGCTCCCTTTTATAAAATAAAGGATGGTGATTCAGAGAATGCAGCCAAGAGTCTGGAGAGCAGAGCCAAAAGCTACAGAGAACTACTTCCAGGCCAGGGGTGATGGCTCACACATGTAATCCTAGCACTCTGGGAGGCCGAGGTGGGTAGATTGCCTGAGTTCACGAGTTCAAGGCCAGCGTGAATCAGAGCAAGAGCTTGTCTCTAAAAATAGCTAGGCATCAAGGTGGGCCAGGCCAGCTACTTAGGAGACCGACAAGATACTGCTGTGAGCTGTAACACTACAGCATGCTACAGAGAGCAACAGTGAGACTCTGTCTCAAAAAAAAAGAAAAAGAACCACTTTTAGAGGTATAGATCTCAACTTCAAACCTGCAACATATGGCTAGTTGTATTTCAAACCTACTCTACGCCTTCTACTTAGCATTGTCTGAGAAATATCTATTCTGATGATCCCTATCTCACTTTGTATGTTGGGTATAAGTAGAACAAATAACTAATAACTTGAATTCACAAGTCTTTTGATCCAGAAGAACTTTACCTGAGGAGCTACCCCCAAAGAACTCAAACATTGGAAGCCACCCACAAAAAGCCTTAGTTTAGGTACCGGGGCATGATTTTAGATGAGATCCAAGACTTCATGCCTGAGCCTAATGTCATAATGGGATGAAACAGTAGAGGTCTTAAAAGGAAGGGGTTAAGTGATTTTTCCATATGAGAGACATGTCAGTAACTGAGAATCAGAGGGTAGACATTCTCCCAGTAGTACTGCCTTTCCATAGTCTCTCTCATATTAAATCCTACACTGAGTCACTTTAACAAATTTAATAGAAAAACATTTTGCAAGTTCTAGGACTAAGTCTCAGAAAGAACTGCCAGCTCCTATATTTGTATTTTAAGGAGCCTGGTAAGAAGCCTGACTACCCGCTGAAGAAACCATATGGAAAGACCACATGGGAAAGCCCTGAGACTACATGAGAAAGGAAGGAAGCCCAGCTATTCTCCTGCATTCACACTTCCGGATGAGCAGCCCCAGTCACCACCGTGCTACAACGCTATGAGAGACCCTAGGGAAGACTGGAAGAGTAACTGATCAGGTAATGCTCAGAATCAGAAAAGGTAATAGTACATGATTTTTTAAATTAAAAAACATGTATTTATTTATTTAGGACAGAGTCTCATTAAGTTGCCCAGGCTGATATCAAACTCTTGGGCTCCAGTGATCCTCTCATCTTAATCTCACAAGTAGCTGGGATTATAGGTGTGAACCACCATGCCCAGCTAATAGTATTAAATCTGCTGAGTTTTGGGATGGTTTGTTATGCAACAATAGATGACTCAAACAAGGGGGATAAGCTAGTCTGAACACGCAGCATGGGACACATGCTCACTTCTATGGTGCAGATATAAAATGTAATAAATTTTTACATATGTATAAGGGCTGTACTATGAAAAATAAGAGACACACTGGCTGGACACTTTCTGGACAACATTTATAAATACCCTGGTAACTACCACTATGATCAAGATATGAAACATTTCCAACCCCAAAACTTAGCTATGCCTTTTCCTGGACAACCCCCAACTCCAATTGAAGTAAACTCAATTCTAATTTCTATCAACACCAGTAAATTTTGTCTATAGTTTCCACAAAAAACTTTTTCTCTTTTCTTTTACTCAGCATATTGCCTGGGAGATGCGTCTTTGTTGTTTTATAAATAGCCAATCCTTTTCTTTTATATTTATTTAATTATATTTGCAGTTTTTGGCCGGGGCTGGGATTGAACACACCACCTCTGGCATATGGGGCTGGCACTCTACTCCTTTGAGTCACAGGCACCATCCACTTTTATTTTTATTTTTTATATTTATAGAGACAGAGTCTCACTCTGTTGCCCTTGTGGCATAATAGCTCACAACCGCAAACTCTTAGGCTCAAGAGACCCTCTTGCCTCAGCCTCCCAAGTAGCTGGAACTATAGGCACCAACCATAGCATCTAGCTAATTTTTCTATTTTTAGTAGAGATGGGGTCTTGCTCTTCCTAAGGCTGGTTTCAAACTCCTGAGCTTGAGCAATCCATCTGCCTTAGCCTTCCAGAGTGTCAGGATTACAGGCGTGAGACATCACACCCAGCCACTAGTCTATCTTTATTATTGCTGTATGAATAAAGTGATCCTGCTGGACATTTAGATTGCTTTGTGTTTGGGGCTTTAATGAGTAAAGATGTTATAAGCACTATGATAGTTCATTTTATGTGTGATGTTGACTGGGCTAAAGGATGTCCAGATAGCTGGTAAAACATCATTCTTGGGTATGTCTGTGATTTGGAAAAGATTAATATTTAAATCAGTAGATTGAGTAAAGAAGATCCACCCTCACCAAAGCAGGCAGACATCATCTAGTCTGATGAGAGCGCAATAGAACAAAAAGGCACAGTCTCACTGAGCTGGGACACCCATTTTCTCTTGCCCTCAGACATTAGTGCTCGTAGTTCTCTGGCCTTTGGCCTCCAGGACCTAATATCAGTTATATCCCTCCCCCTGATTCTAGAGCTTCAACTTGAACTAAATTATATCACTGGCTTTCCTACTGGCCGATGGCATAGCAGAAGACTTTTTGGCCTCTGTAATCACATGAGTCAATTCCTACAATAAATCTGCTCTTAAATATCTATGTCTATATATTCTATTCATCTATTTCTCTGGAAAGCCTTGACTTATACAAGTATACATATGTATTATTTACTTCTGGGTAATTTCTTAAGCATGCAATTTCTGGGTCATAAGAATAAATACATACAGTATTCAATGCTACATTGTAGTATTAATTGCATTTCCTTGAGTAATGATTTTGAACACATTTTTATATGTTTATTGGACATTTGGACATCCTCTTTTATAAAAAATCGGTTCAAGTCTTATGCTTTTTTATTTAAAAATGTTTATTGTGATAAAATACAGGCAACATAAAATTTACCATTTTAACCATTTTAAAGTATATAACTCTGTGTTTATGCCTATTGTTAATCAGGTAGCTTGTCTTTTTCTTCTTTTTTAGGTGTTTTAAAAAATATATGTGTTCAGGATACAAAAGCTTTGTTGCAAATGTCTTCACTCAGTGTGTACCCTATTGTCTTAATGATGCCTTTGGTCAAATTTAGTTCATAATTTTAACAAATCCCAAATTAACAATCTTTTCTTTAAGATTTGTAATGTTTGTATCCTGTTTAAGAAGTCAACGACCCTAAGGATATGAAAATATTTCTCTGTTTTCTCTTTCTTTTCACATTTAGATTTATGATTCCTTTTCCTTTTTTTTTTGAAGGGTACATGTTTGTAACTGAGTAGTTCCATCAGTCCATTTTCTGCCTGTAAAATTTTGAGGGGGCTGACACTCTTTTCACTTTCTCTCCTCTTTGCCACTTTCACTTTAAGCTTGTAGTGTTTCTGCTGGTATAAAATCTTCCCAAAAATCTTGTGGGACTCCCACATACGTCAGGAGGATTCACATTACTGGACAAGAGGGTTCTCCCAAGATGCTGTGGGTAACACTGTTTCCCTTCTGGCTTCTTCTGGAAGGGTTTATTGGATCCATAAGTTATACATGCCTAATCTCCATAGCCAAACTTTGTCCATGCTCTGGGTAATCTTGAGAGCATGCTGTATCATTTTTATAATTGAGAATTTTTAAATCATCAAGTTCTGTTTGTTTTTTTTTAACTTAACAGGTCCTTACTTAATTTATCTCTTTCTTCTCACATTTTACCAGAAGCAGTGACAAGAAACCACATGACACATCCTGCACTTCACTTGGAAATGTCCTTAGCTAAATATCCAAATGCATTATTTAAAAGTTCTGTTTCCCACCCTACAGTAGAATATAATTCAGCCAAGTTTTCTTAGGATTAGCTTTCCTCCAGTTTCCAATATCATTTTCCTAATTTCCTTCTGAAATCTCACCAAAGGAACCTTTAATATTTACATTTCTGGCAACATTCTGTTCATGATACATTTATTCTCTAAGATGACGGCAGCTTTTTCTTCCATTCCCACTTCCTTCTGAGCTCTCACAAGAATCTCAGCTTTTCCTATCATGCACCTTAAAATTCTTCCAGTTGTTTCCCATTTCCCAATTCCAACACCACTTCTACAATTTTAGGTATTTATTATAGCAGCACCCTGCTTCCCAGTACCAAATGCTGTGTTGGTTTTGAAGGGATGCCATAACACATGACCATAAATTGCATGGCTTAGGAACAAACATTCCTTCTCTCATAGTTATGGAGGCCAAAAGTTTGAAATTGAAGTGTTGGTAGAGCCACACTTCCTCTGAAGGCTGTAGGGGTGAATCTTTCCGTGCTTCTTTCAGTTTCTGTGGCTCCTGGCATTCTTTAACTTGTGGTAGCATGACTCAAACCTCTGCCTTCTCTGTGTCTCTGTCTCAAATTTCTCTTCCTTTTCTCTTATAAGGATACCAGTCACTGGATTTAGGGCCCATCCTAAATCCAAAATGATCTTAAGATCCTTAATTACAAGTACAAAGACCCTACTGACAAGTAAGCTCACTGTTATTTGCTAGGTTATCCATAATGAAGAACCAGAAATGAGTAGCTTAAATAACGGGAATTTCCTGTGATAGTTCTGCAAGCTAGAAGTCAGATCATGATGTCAGCAGGGTTAGTTTCATTTGAGGAGTAAGAGGAAGAGTCTTTTAGGCCTAACCCCTGGTGTTTGCTGCCAATCTGTGGTGTTCCTTGGCTTGTAGAATCATCATTATGACCTCAGTTTTCATCTTCATCTGGTGTTTACCCTGTATGCATAAATCTGTGCCCAAATTCCTCCTTTTTATAAGAACACCAGTCATATTGGATTTGGGCCCACCCTAAATACCTCATCTTAACTATTTATATCTATAATAACCTATTTCCAAATTAGGCTACATTCTGAGATGCTAGGAGTTAGAACTTCAACATATGAATTCTTGGAGACAGAAATCAACAGTCACATTCCTAGGTACCAGAAGTTAGGGCATGGACATGTGTTTTGGGAGGGACATAATTCTTCCCACCAACAATTGTTTTGGTTCTTGTCTTTCAACATATTAAATATTTCACTCCCCTCTTTGTGCTTACATGGCTCCTGACAAGAACTCAGCTGCAATTCTTATTCTATAAACAAGATGTTTTTGTCTCTGGATTTTTTCAAGATTTTCTCTTTGTTTTAGTTTTTCTGCCGTTTGAATGTGTTATGCCAAGTGCATATTTTAAAATAGTTATTCTGTTCTGTTTGATGTTGTTCAGGTTGAGTTTCCTAGATATGTGGTTTGGTACTTATCTTTGATTTTGGAAAATTCTCATTCATTACTACTTTGAAGCCAGTGCCTTCTGGAGATTTTTATCTGAGAACATGGTCTGGCCAAATGAAGCCTCCAACTCTTCATATTGTTTATGAGTAAATAGGTATGTTCTTGGTCCTTCCTCAATATAGTGGGACTAGCTGGATACTATGGTAAAATCAAGTTCATGCTGGAGTCATTCATGTTGATTAATGTGTCTGGCAGGGGAATCTCTGAGCTCATTTTGCTGGGTTTCTGAAATCTGACATGGAAGACCTATCATGAATCCCCCTTGGAGAGCCCATTTTCTTTTTTCTTTTTTTTTTTCCATTTTTTGGCTGGTGCTGGGTTTGAACCTGCTACCTCTGGCATATGGGGCCGGCACCCTACCCTTTTGAGCCACAGGCACCACCCCGAGAGCCCATTTTCTTTTTCTTTCTTTCTTTTTTTTTGAGACAAAGTTTCCCTCTTTTGCTCAAGTCAGAGTCTCATGGCATCAGCCTAACATACCGCAACCCCAAACTCTGGGTTCAAGTGATCCTCCTGCTTCAGCTTCCTAAATAGCTGGGACTGCACTGGCCTACCACAAGACATAGTTTATTTTTTCTACTTTAAGTAGAGATGGACTCTCCTCTTGCTTAGGCTGGTCTTGAACTCCTGAACTCAAGGGATCTTCTTCATTTTTTTTTTTTGTTTGTTTGTTTTGAGACAGAGTCTCACTATGTTACCCTTGGTAGAGTGCTATAACATCACAGCTTACAGCAACCTCAAACTCTTGGGCTTAAGCGATTCTCTTGCCTCAGCCTCCCAAGTAGCTGGGACTACAAGGCACCCGCCACAATGCCCAGCCATTTTTTGTTGTTGTTCCAGTTGTCATTGTTTTTTAGCTGGCCCAGACTGGGTTCGAACCCTCCAGCCTGAGTGTATGTGGCCAGCTCCCTACCTACTGAGCTACAGGCACTGCCACAAAAGATCTTCTTGTCTTGGCCTCCCAAAGTGCTAAGATTAGAGGCATGAGCCACCAACCCCTGCCAGAGTGCCCATTTTCAATCCCGCTTGGCGTGTTTCTCTGGAAATTTCTTTAGTGTCCAGGCTAATCTTGTATCTCTTCTATCTCAGCACTGGAAATCAGCCATTTCCCCAAAGAGCCCTGGTTCCTTTTAGTAGGGAATGGCATTAGAAGAGAAGATACGAATGCTAGGTATGTTCATTTCTATCAGGCTAAGTTTGAGTCTGTACTGTCCAATTGGTAGCCATTATCCACATGTGGTTAAATTATAATTCACAAAAATAAAATAAATTAAAAATTCAGTTTCACACTTCATGTGCTCAATAGCTACATGTGTCTAGGGTGATACAATATTGGACAGAAAATTAATATAGAGAACATTTGACTCTTGCAGGAGGCAAATCTAAGAAACCACCCCTCACACACACACTTATTCATAAGTTCCCAATCTCTCCGGCCTTTTAAATATTTTCCTATATTCCACTACATTGATTATTTAACACATTAAATATTTATTTATTAAACATAGAAGCCCCTGTAGATCTAGAAAAAAGGTTGTCCCTGTTCTCTAAAAATCTACAATTTAATAAAAAATGAGAAAAATAAAATGGATTACTATAGAATAACATAATAAATTCCAACACAATGATGTTAAAACAGGATGGTGTAACAGTGTGTATCCCATTCTGGGGATGTCAAAGAAGGCTTCTTGGGAGAAATGAAATTTCTAAATGAAGTTTAGAAAGGCAAAAAACTATTGGCCTGGCAATTTGAAGGAGAAGTTGAGAGTTCCAGCATTTGTTATTCTCCATTGCTTTTTCCATCGTTTTCCAATTATTTACTTAAAAGGCTTTCTCTCCTCCATACATACCTTTCAAATCTCTGCTTATTGTTCAGAGCCCATTTTCTTGATTTATTTCTTACTATCTCTAACCAGACAAACCACCAAATATGATTTCAGAGCCACAAAATATTTACTTTATTTTTGTTATGAATGTAATAGGAATATGGGGTTTGAAATTAGACTTATTGCTTACTATTTTTGTGATATTGGGGAAATTACTTCATCTCCTTAAATTTCAATTTCTACATATGATAGTGGGATTAATAATACTTATATATTTGATGATTAAATAAAATAATGTACTAAAAATACTTGGCTTAGGTAACTGGAACATGGTGAACTATACAGTCTACTAGTAATAGCAGCCCTACAACTGGATTCTCTCTTTTGTTTGCTTAGGGATTTAAAATTGCTAACACCTTCTCAGGTCAATCTTTACATTATCAAAGCATACATTATATTAGTCTAGTAAAACCTAGCAAATTACTTATTCAAGCAGATTTCTTCCAGGCAGAATACTATGACTTGGTAAAATATTTTAGACAGGTAATGATTTATGACTACAAAATCACAAAAATCACAACATATCAAAAATGTTATCTATTTCTTACAGCAATTTTAAATAAAATTTTAAATAAAATGTAATTTCATATGTAAAACTTTAAAGAAAAGTAATTTTCCTCATTAGATTGACTTTGGTAAAAGGTTTTAAAATTATGAAATAAAACAAACATTTAAAGAATATTTTCAAAATGGTGAACTATTAAATGGTAAAAATTGTCTTCTAAGAAAGCCTACATATTTGTCAGAATCCACATTTCTATTTATAATTGGATCCTGATAAAAGCTTAAAATTGAAAGGAACAAAGCATCTTAATTTTTATAGAAATATATCTAAAATAGTTAATATAATGATAATCAGAAATAATCAATATTAAATAATAACATCAAGAATTGTTTTCCTTTGATATAGTATAAGAAATCTAAAAGAATGGTGTAGAAAAGAATGGCACATGGCAAGAACTAGAGATAATAGATTTCTGCCCTTCATCACAGCTCACTGAAGGAAATTGACCTATTATTTTGTGTATAAATAAAAAATATGTTTTTCAAAATGAATGATTTTACTAATGTATTAGTTAAATGTACAAAGTGGCATAAATATCTAACGTTGTGTTACTCATGTTCTATAAAGAGGAAAAGGAATGCTCACCAAGATGAATAAATACCAAACCTGAAAAAGAGAGCATCATTTCCTCCAAAATAACTGACAGCTGGGCAGATTTTCTTTACCTGAGTAAATATTCTTAAGGCAGATGTGTAGTACATTGGTGTTTCCCTTATTTTCTTACCAGTACATTTAAAAAATCTTGACATTTAATTTTCTTTTAAATTACTTTAAGCATAATAATACATTCTTTAAAAAACTGAGGATGTGAGAAGTTTTAGAGTACACTGTTTAAAAAAATTATTAAATCTCATTTACATATTATTAAATCTGTTATATCAGTAATATTTTAAGCTGTCTACATGTAGCTATTCTAATTAATTATGTATAGTCCACATCATCTCATATATGAATTAATACTGATGTTGAAATCTTTGATCATGTTTTCCAAAGGGCAACCTTACCTGTGGAGTCCAATAAAAAGTGGGGCTCAATCTGTAGAGTTTTCGTTTGTGGAAACTCTGAAGTGGCCTTGTTCGGGCTGCTGTACTCATGATAGTCAAGGATGGAGATTTCACTCTTGTCCTGTCTTTTCTCCTTTTCTTACTGTGCTTCTGGTTAAGTAACCAGTTACTGGAGGAAGAGAGCTCATCTAAATTCTCTGAAGCACTGAAATGCCATAAAATAATTGGGGGGTAGGAAGGGGAATAAAACAAGACAAGACAAACAAAAAAGACAAAAAAAACTAAATGTAAATTGCCTTGGTCTACTATGAAAAGACTATTAATTTTAGACAGTTTTGTAGTAACAACTAATATGGAATTACATATTGAAGTGGTGAAAATAATTTCTACTTCTATTTTCTCCTACAAAACAAATACCCTATAAGTTAGGAAAAGCTCACGAGTTTATTACTATGTCAATGTTCATTATAAATTAGTAATTTATCTACAGTATATGACATAGCATTTAAACTATTTATAGCACTTTTTTGTGCATATGGGTGAAATTATGTAGATTATAAAGTCTAATCACTGCATCATTAGTTGCTCTTATTTTTTCAGCCACATTTTCCTCTGAGAATGTTGCTATTAAATAAACATGACATACTAATTCAGTGAATTTTGAAACACAGCTATAACCTCATTATATATATATTATATATATATATATATTTTTTTTTTGGGGGGCCAGGGCTGGGTTTGAACCCACCACCTCTGGCATATGGGGCCAGCACCCTACTCCTTTGAGCCACAGGACCGCCCTAACTTCATTGTATTTTATGAATTTTTAAAAACTTTTGATAATATAATACAGAAGCTACAACTGTAAACTAATAAAACGGATCCCACAAACTATACATGAAAAGAAGCATAATAATTTTATATTCTTCATATTCATTTCTAAGCATTGTGTTTAAATATTTCAAATATTTTACAACATCAGAACATTATAAAGTAAACCCTCATTGCAAGATAAATTCAACTTCATTTATATGAGTATACTACATATAAAATAAAAGTTTTTCAAGCACTAGGAGGCCTAATTTCAATCTTACTTATATAGACAAAAGCCAATCAATTTAATATTCTAACATGAACAAGTGAATCTGCTTTACATGATACTGCTCAACATGTAGGTTATAAATATGCTATTTGGTTCAAACAGAATTGTTGTTTACCAATATACATAAGATAAACCTTTTTCTACAGCAGTATTATTGTTTTTGGATCATATTCATGACTGCTATAAAATATTCTATTAGCTTGTGGATAAAGATAATAATAATTCAAGAAAACTTTGCATAGTAATGAGAAGCCAGAAATAAGGGTATCTGGATGGCTATGTTTGTGAGACCAAAGAAAATAATTAAATATGGCATGTAATGAATATCATACATTAAACAAATATATAATTGATACCATTGGTCACACAATATAGGGAAAATAGCTGATGACAACTATTTGACTTATTTTTTGAGACAGAGTCTCAAGCTGTCACCCTGGGTAGAGTGCCGTGGCCTCATAGCTCAGAGCAACTTCCAACTCTTGGGCTCAAGTGATGCTCTTGCCTCAGTTTTTGCAAATATTTATGACCAGCGACTCAGTCTACAACAAAACCGCTGACTCCTCAAAGTGATAAGCATATGTGCAGGGGCTGAGGTGGTAATATTACACCTGCTATAACCAGGTCCCATGTCCCCTGCCCCACCGGACCTGATAAGGAGGTGAAGCTAAAAGGTGGCTAAGATCATGAGTATTCCTGAGGAAGACCATAAAAATAGCAAAGAAACTGAGCATGGCTGAGATGCCTGAGCTCTATGAAATTCTGTCAGGAAAACAGCAGTAACACTCCTGTCCTCCCCACTCTCATTGGTCAGCATTTAGAGGGAAATCCAGATTTGCCCAATTCCTCAGAGTGTGTTGGTTTTCTCTCTCTTAGTACACCCTGTGTGTTGAATATATTTACACGATTGTTGGTGGATGAAAGCCTTACAGTGACTATTAATTAGAAAGCATTTAATTGGCCACTGAGTCACTGTGAACTTCCTCCAATCTACCCCTCAGTCCTAGTTAGCACAACTAGGCTGATTAGAACCTGACAAGATAATAGCCTATTAATCTATACAGCATGTTAGTGTACTGAATACTGTAGGCATCAGTAATGCATGGGTAGGTATTTATGCATTGCAATAGCTATGATGACACTAGGCAAAAGGAATTGCTCAGCTCCATTATAATCTTATGGAACCACTGTCGTATATGTATGTGGTCCTTTATTGATCAAAACATCATTATGTGGGACATGATTATATATATTTTAAAATTTCCTTTTTTTTTTTTTTTTTGAGATACAGCCTCAAGCTGTCCTCCTGGGTAGAGTGCTGTACCATCACAGCTCACAGCAACCTCCAACTCCTGGGCTCAAGTCAATCTCCTGCCTCCTCCTCCCAAGTAGCTGGGACCACAGGTGCCCACCACAATGCCTGGCTATTTTTTGGTTGTAGTCATCATTGTTTGGCGGGCCTGGGCTAGATTCAAACCTGCCACTTTAGATGTATGTGGCTGGCGCCTTAGCCACTTGAGCCACAGGTGCCAAGCCTATTTTAAAATTTCTAAGGTGATACATTATCAGAAGAAAAATGTTTAGTTTTATTCTTTTTCTCTTAAGTATGTTCCCAACTGCAGACAATCCATCCTTAGATTGTCTAATTATTATTGTTAGATAATAATAATTCTTGCTAAGTATTGCCGACATTTATCTTTCTCAAATAATAGAGGAATTTATTGAAATTTAAAGATGTAAAGTCTGTTTATTTCTCTACTTACCAATATGCAAGCTACATTATTCTCACCAAAGCTAATTTGTTGGTATATACATCATTTTCTTAAATAATGGATGGAGGTTGTAAAAGGTAATTGCAAAATACTGATAAGTTAACTTATTTTGCACAGTGTTTTACACTAAATAGAAAGTCAATTAATGAACCTCAATGAAAGTAAAACATAAGGAAAAACCTGAGAAAATTCTGAGGAAGACAATACAGCCTGCTCCTGTGACTGTAATCTAAGGCTTTGTCCTCAGGAGATGGTAATCCATGTAATTAAGTATTACCTTTTGTAGGAACTTAAGACAAAGATAACATTAATGAATCAATACAAGACGTAACCATCCATAATAGTCTTTTAAAAAGAAAAGTTATAATAATAAAAGTAGAAGATCCAGAAAGAAAAGAACATTTCAGCAAGCAATAAGGCTTAGGTTCTCAGTGAGTTTAAGAAACTCTGAAATTGAGGATGAAATACTGCCATATAATAATTATCAAAAAAAATTGTCATACACAATTATCAATGGACTTTTTAATTTTTTGAGACAGAGTTTCACTTGTCGATCTCACTAGAGTGCCTTGGTGTCATAACTCAGAGCAACCTCAAAGTCTTATAGCCTCCCAGGCAATTGGGAATACAGGGGCCTGCCACAATGCCTGGCTAGTTTTTTTATAGAGATGGTGTCTCACTCTTGCTCAGGCTGGTCTCTAGCTCCTAAGCTCAAGCAATCCACCCTCTTTGGCCTCTAAGAGTGCTAAGATTATAGGCGTGAGCCACTGTGCTTGACCATCAATGGACTTTTGAAATAGCATGTTTCCAAGTAGTATAGGACAGGTGAGGCAATGAATTACCTTCTTTTTTTAGATTTCTAACTGGAAGGTGGAGATCAAAAAAAGTCTCCCAAACTATAGGGTAGTTCTTTTATATTACAGGCACATAAACATAACTTGGTTTGAAAATGAATTAAATAATTGAAGAGGGGCAAGTATTAAGGGTAGGCGTTGAGGCTTAAATTCTGCACTTCCAGTGCCCTCTCCAGAACCCAACCTATCTTGTGGCAGGAATACCCCAATAGACTTGTAACTGGTCTCTCTCATCCACACTTTTCCCCTTGTAGTCCCTTCTGTACTAATCTTCTGGGAAAAAAATATATTATCTGCCATACTCTTCCCCTTACCACTGGACCCCCCAACACGCAAAGCTTAAAATCTTTAAAGCCTTCCCATTGCTCTTAAAACACTTAAATCCTAAATCTTTTAAAAGGCTCTAATTGGTCTGGCCCCTGCCATAACTCTCCTGCTTCATCTTGCATCAAGCTCCCTCTTATCCTGTGTCCTGACAAAGAAAAGCAATCTTTTATCTGAGGAATGCTAGTCTCTTTACATTCTCAAGCAGTCATGTCTTATTCCCTCGCAGAGCTAATAATTACCTCTTGAACCTACTTGCTATATGAGTTCTAGACTAACGCTAACGCGTCATAAAATGCCATATATACACCAGACACCATAACTCATACCCAATAGTTCAACAGTCTATAGCTGATCACTAATTAATGTTCGATTTACAAACCAATGAGAATTCCTGTCAAATAACTTTGTATCAGTCCACCCCTCCTCCCCTTCTGCTTTTAAAAATCTGCTTGTAAAAATGGCTGAAGCAGCACTTCCCGTCTTCAGTCATCGTCCTCATGTTTTCCAGGATGCAGTCCTCAACCCTGGCCCAAATAAATCTCTGTATTAATTTTGCCTGGGTTTCATTCCTTAGGTTGACATTTTCAACCACACTACCTCCTTTCATTTCAAATAACTCATACTCCCTAAAGTACAAGAGCTATGTATATGTCATCTCTGCTTCCTAGAATCCTCACACATCCTCTTTACCTTACATAATTTCCAATAATCGTTTGCCTCTCAGTTCCAAAGTCAGTTTCTCAGGGAAGTTTATTTGGAGCATCTGTATAGTCTCCCTTCAAAGACTAGGTCAAACCTTGTAAGCTCCAAAAGGTGAGCACTGTTTACTATTCCTTCCTAGCATTTTTCATAATGCTTATATCTTATTTATATGATTATCTGATTAATCAGACTATCAGTAGTGCAGAGAAAAGTGTGTATTTTGTTTACTCGTGTAACAGAAGTTCCTGGTACCGTGCCTTCCATATAGTAGATGTGCAATGATTATTTGTTAAATGATGAACAAATACTGCCACACATATATATTGTTATGTTTATCATTCCAGTTCTGTTGATTAGTCCAGCATATGAATAATGCATACTATATCTAAATAATTAGTCTGGTGAATGAGTAAATGTTCAACATTTTTAGTTTAAGAACCAAAAGAAACTATTCAGAAGGCTACAAGAGAGCTTTTACTAAGATACATACTCACACAATGTTGAGTTTCATTCTAAATCTCTGACTCTGGTTTAGTTCTTGAAAGTAAGATATCATGACGTATGACTTGATCATAAATTTATACAAATAATAAGCAGATGGAATTTATAAGATGTTTTGATTTGTAAAAGAACAAGACCTGAGATTCAAGTCTAAAGTTTCTTCTAATCTTTAAAAAAGTACAAAATGGCTGAAAGCTTTTATCTTAGAAAATAATCAGAAAAGTCACAGTTCACACTTTATTAACACTGTTTATTTCCTCAAATAGTTATTTAATGATTCTCTAAAATGACTGGTTTTCTATCACAATCCTAGAAATCTTAGCAGTTAAGATATTTATGGATTACAAGATAGGCATTCAATTTGCTTTTACAGAATATGAATAGAAAACTTAAAGCAAATTTTTCACAACAATGTATTCCTATATTTAAATTACTACAGAAAGTGAGGTCAGAGACCCAGAATTGAGTCAATTAATCTCTTCCCTGATATTTTATTTTATTTTATTTTTATTTTTATTTTTTTTTGAGACAGAGCCTCAAGCTGTCCCCCTGGGTAGAGTGCTATCTCATCACAGCTCACAGCAACCTCCAACTCCTGGGCTCAAGCGAGTCTCCTGCCTCTGCCTCCCAAGTAGCTGGGATCACAGGCACCCGCCACAACGCCTGGCCATTTTTTGGTTGCAGCCATCATTGTTGTTTTGGCAGGTTCGGGCTGGATTCAAACCCGCTACCTTAGGTGTATGTGGCTGGCGCCTTAGCCACTTGAGCCACAGGCGCCGAGCTTCTTCCCTGATATTTTGTTATGAATCACTACCAAGATCATTGTTCTACAAATATTATATACTTAAAATTAATTAGTAAAACAATCTAAAGATATGAGCATATGGGGACATATATTAGTTAGCTTCTTGCTATCTTCTTGGTGGTGCTGATAATGAGGGAAGTATGTGGAGCAATTGTCTTAAATTTCAATTTACTTTAAAAATAAACCTAATGAAAAATAGTCGAAAATTTTTACTATTCGAGGATTTAATAACATTTTGGCTAAAATAAGCTATGTTTTTAGAAGGATTAGAATAAACCTTATAATGGTCTACTCAAATACTTTTAGTAAAAAAGAAACTTTTGAGTCAGGTTATAAATTTAGAATGCTAGAACCACAAAAGCATATCAAAGACTTCAGGAGGTTACTTTTATGTCTTAGCATAAAGCAATAGGTAACCCATATTTAAATCTCCCTATTCATGTTATGAATTTACTGAAGTAAAAACTGGAAAAATTTTTCATAAGACATAAATCCTAGTTTTGTACTTAAGTATAATGTTTATTATGTGACTACAACTTTTTTTTTTTAATAAAGGAAAAGGAAAGCATTTTAGATGAATATACCATGACACTCATGGTATACAACTATCTACTGGGCAAGCCTACTTTCTTAGCTAAGGTAAATTCCAAAGGGAGAAATCTCATTAAAAAAAAGGAAAAAGAAAAAAAGACAACAGATAAAGGGAAAGTAGAACCACCACTCACTAAATTTAGTTTGGTTGGAGGAAAAAAACAAGTCTATTAGTGAGAAAGTTACATATTTTCATTGCTGTACTATAATGCTAGTAATTTGTAAGGATGCATTTGCAATCCAATCCACATTACTACATGGTAGATGACTGCTGTGGAAAATGCTTCTATGTAACAATACGTGATAAAAATGCTTTCAAAAGTTTGGAGTTTAGTGCTCACTCTGGTGCATATATACTAATATTGGAATGATATAGAGAAGATTAGCATGGCCCTTGTGGAAAGATGACATGCAAGTTCGTAAAGTATTCCATTTTTTTAAACAATAAAAAAGTTTGGAATTTAAAATGTATATTTAACTATATTTAGGGATTACTGCCCGTCATTCACAGGAAAATAAGGTCCAATGCCCTTTAGCACAGTAGTGTGAAAGAGCTATATCCTTAAGATATCCTCAGAAGCCAGGAATTATTCAAGGTAGAAGGCCATAATACATTACCCTGGAATACCAGGACAATAACTAGCTAAAGAGCTAGGCTCTATGGAAAAATAGGCTAATTTCAGCATTTTGACACATGTTAAGCTGAACAACATCTTGGTTTCTCTTTTCAGATTACCTCCCATGGTACACATGCCCCGCCCTTTGGCTTAAAAATACACTATGCAACCAAGGAAACTAAGCTTATGGGATAGCAAAGAATAAATATTCAACACAAAATTTTAAAGCATTATTGTAGGCCAGTGGTTTCCAACATTTTGCCTAATTTGACATAATTCTCACAATAAACCACTTAATGTGGAAATAAGCTTTGTACATTCTCAGAGAGATTATGATAGCACCACAGCCCACCCCCCAAAGATATATACAAGTACAATACACATACCTGCTATACTGGGTTAAATAGTGTCTCCCCAGAACCTCAGAATGTGACTATTTGGAAAGAGACTCTTTGAAGATGTAATTATTTAAGATAAGAACTTACTGGATGAGAGTGGGCCCTAAATCCAGTCGGTTGCATCCTTAAAGGAAGAGACACACACAGGAAAGAATACCATGTGAAGACACAGGCCGAGTTTGGAGTGATGTATTTATATACTGAAAGCCAAGGACTGTAGGTGAACACCTGCAGCTAAGAAAAGCCAAAGAAGGATTCTTCCCTAGAACCATCACAGGCAGCATAGTTCTGCCTGATACCTTGATTGTAAACTTCCAGAACTGTGAAAGAATATTAATTATTTTAAGCCACACAGTTAGTGCTAATTAGTTACAGCAGCCCTAGAAAAGAAACACGTCCATAAACATATAGACCTAGGAATGACTGGTTTTTGAATGACTTGTAATGTCTGTTTCAGATCTCTCCTTATAAAAATGATACATGTAGCAAGGACATATACTCCAAGCAATATAATTTCTTCTTAGAATTTTCCAATTTTCCTACAATGAACTTTACTATTTGTGTAGCAATAAAACAAAATGTCACTCAAAATTACAGTTCTCTTTCTTTCGCTTTTATTAGGACTTCAATTTAGAAAAGGAAATGAAAGGCATCCAAATTGGAAAAAAGAAAGTCAAATTATCTGTTTACTAATGATATGATCTTACAGATAGAAAACCCTCTAAAGACTCCACCAACAAATCTTAGATTTGATAAATAAATTACAGTATAGTTTCAAGATACAAAATCAGTGTATAAAAATCAGCAATGTTTTTATATGTGTACACCAAAAACTGTCAAGCTAAGAACCAAAAGGCAATCCCATTTATAATAGCTCAAAAAAATAAATAAAACACCTAGGAACGTATTTCAGGCATCCTCAAACTACGGCATGCGGGCCACATGCAGCCCACCTAGGACATTTATCCGGCTTGCTGGGTGTTTTTGCCGTTGCTGCCTGGCCTGCTTAGCAGCCAACTCATCCCTGGGCCCACAGTCCAGCCCTCCAACGGTCTGAGGGACAGTGAACTGGCCCCTTGTTTAAAAAGTTTGAGGACGCATTAGGTTATCAAGTAAGCTATATCTAATTTCCTTAAGTATTAAGTTTGACAGTTGATATCTCTGACATTTTACTTTGATGCTTCTTTTTTTTTTTAATTGTGAAGGTACATCCTCATTGTTCAAACACACATTTTGATATCTGATTTTCTCACAAAAGAAATTTTTTAGAGCAACTTTTGTGAAACTATGGGTTAATCAAAAATCTATGTTATTTCTGAATATGAGTTCCACCATGGAACCAATTCAGTAAAGAAAGCTTGAAGTGTTTGGGAAGGAAAGGGCTACTGAATACACAGTACAACATTTCTCTGGTTTGAGAAGTTCCATTCTGGTGTTATAAATGAGCCATGTGGCTGACCTAAGACCAAGGTGGATAATGAGTTGAAAGCTGTAGTAGAAGTGAACGTATCTTAACCTATGTGTGAATTAGCAGCTAAGTTTGATGGTAGTATTCCAACAACATTGGACCATCTGAAACAAATTGGCAAGGTAAAGAAATTGGATAGATGGGTTCTCTCTGAATTACATGAGTGTCAGAAGAGAACCATCTGTCCCGAAGCTTGTCTTTGTTGCCGTGACATAAAGGTGAACCCTTTCTGCCCTTATTGTTATGTGTGATAAAAATGGATTCTTTTTGACAATAGCAAGCCTTCAGCACAATGGCTGGATAAAGATTAAATGCTGAAAAGTAGTCCAAACTGCAACCAAATGGATGACATGATGAGGATGCTTGCAATTAAGCAGCTGAGATTTGTCAACAGAGACAGGTCAATCCTCTTGCAAGACAATGTTGTCACACAAACTTGGAAACTGTTATCCACCATATTCACCAGACCTTATACCAACTGACTACCACTTCTTCCAGGCTTTCACCCATTTCTAGCAAGGAAAAATATTTAATTACCAGCAAGCTGTGGAAAATGACTTTTGAGATTTCATCTCCACTTACCCTCCAGGCTTCCTTGCTGCTGTCATACACAAGCTAGTGTTAAAATGGCAAAACAGTGTCAACAGTTTAGGCACATACTTTGACTAATTGTACTGCTTCTTTTTTGAAATATAATAAACTTTTGATTCAACATAATTTTTGATTAACTTTAAAAGTTAATTGTAACTTTTGATTTGACATAATTTTTATCCAAGGAGATAAAAGATCTCTACAAGGAAAAACATAAAACACTGATGAAAGAAGTTGTACATGACACAAACAAATAGAAGAATATCCATGCTCATAGACTAGAAGAATTAAATTGTTAAAATGACCATACTGCCTGAAGCAATCTACAGATTCAATGCAATTCCTCTCAAAATACTAATACCATTTTTCACAGAATTAGACAAAACATTCTTAAAATTCATATGAAACCAAGAAACAGTCTGAATAGCCAAAGCAATCATAAGCAAAAAGAACAAAGCTAGAGGCATCATATTACCTATTACACTACAAGGCTATAGTAACCAAAATATTAGTTCTGGCATAAAATCAGACAAATAGATCAATGAAACAGAATAGAAAACCTAGAAATAAAACCACATATTTATATCCAACTAATCTTTGACAAAGTAGATAAGAACATATACCGGTAAAAGAATATCCTCTTTTTATAAATGTTGCCAGAAATATTGGATTGCCAAATGCAGAAGAATGAAACAAGATATCTCTCCCCATACATAAAAATTAACTCAATATACAGTATAGACTTAAATGTAAGACCTGAAACTATAAAATATCCTAGAAAAAAACCTAGGGTAAACTCTCATGGACATTAGTCTAGGCAAAGAAGTTATGACTAAGACTAAAGAAGTACAGGCAACAAAAACATAAGCATATGAATGGGACTTAATTAGACTAAAAATCTTCTGCACAGCCAAAGAAATAATCAACACAGTGAACAGACAACATGCAGAATGGGAAAAAATGGTTGTAAACTATGCATCTGAAAAGGAACTAATATCCAGAACTTAAGACCTCAAATAACCCAATAAAAAAAACCTATTAAAACGTGGGCAGAAGACATGAATAGATATTTTTCATAAGACATAGAAATGACCAAAAAGCATATGAAAAAAATGTCCAAATCACTAGTCAGCAGAGAAATACAAATTAAAACCACAATGAGATACCATTTTCTACCACTCAGAAATGACTATTATTAAAAAAAGAAAAAATACTAGATGTTTGTGAGTGTGTGGAGAAAAAAGAATGCTTATGCTCATAGGAATGTAAATCAGTATAACCTCTATGGAAAACAGTATGGAGATTTCTCAAAGAACTAAAAACAGAACTACCATTTGATCCAGCAGTTCCTTTACTGAATATCTACCCAAATGATCTTAAGTCATTTCAGGCTTGGCACCCATAGCTCAGTGAGTAGGGTACCAGCCACATACACTGAGGCTAGTGTGTTCGAGCCCAGCCCAGGCCTACTAAATAACAATGACAACCCAACCAGAAAATAGCCGGGTGTTGTAGTGGGCACCTGTAGTTCCAGCTATGTAGGAGACTGAGGCTAGAGAACCACTTAAGTCCAAGAGTTTGAGGTTGCTGTTAGCTGTGACGCCACAGCATTCTATCAAGGGTGACATAATGAGACTCTGTCTCAAAAAAAAAAAAAAGAAGAAGTCATTGCATCAAAATGATACCTGCACTTGTATGTTTATTGTAGCACTGTTCACAATAGCAATAGATGATGAGGTAAAGAAAATGTGGTATAGCCAGGCGTTGTGGCAGGTGCCTATAGTCCAAGCTACTCAGGAGGCTGAGGCAAGAGAATCGCCTAAGCCCAGGAGTTGGAGGTTGCTGTGAGCTGTGATGCTATAGCACTCTACCAAGGGAGATAAAGTGAAACTCTGTTTCTAAAAAGAAAAAAAATGTGGTATATATGCATAACGGAATACTTCCTAGCCATAAAAAAGAATGAAATTCTGTCTTTTGTAACTACTTAGACGGAACTGGAGGCCATTATCTTGAGTAAAGCAACTCAGACGCATAATGACAAATACTGCATATTTTTTATAAGTGGGAGCAAAATAATGTGTGCACATTGAACATAGAGTATGGAATGACAGACAGTGGAGACTTGGAAGGGTAGGTAAGAGGATGATGAATCACTTCATGGATAAACGTACATTATTTGGGGGAATGAATATACTAAAAACCCTGTCTTTCCCACTATATAATATATCCACGTAACAAAATCATACCTATATCCTATGCAAAGAAGTGTGTGTGTATATATATATATATATATATATTTTAAAGAGACTTAGGATACATAATAACCAAATATAATTCATGGACTTTGAATCCTGATTCTAACAAAAAAAGATTCTAATCATAAAAAGATAGTTTTGAGACAACTATAGAAATCTGAATGTGAACAGATAACTGAATGACAGTAACAAATTATGGTTAATAATATTCAATGTGACAATAAAGTGGAAGGTATATTAAAAAAGGGTTATCAAAGAAATGCATAGAACTGTTTATAACTAAAATAAAAATCACTAGAATCTGCTTTTTAAAAATTTCTAGGGAAAAAAAAAGTCTGCCAGGAAGAGGAATAACTGAAATGAATTAGCAAAGTATTGAGCATTGTTGAAGTTGGGAATATGTGGTTTCTTTTTGCTATGCTTCCTGTATGTTTAAAGATTTCCACAATAAAAAGTAGAGGAAAAAAGCAGCCAATTCTTACATTGTAATCTACCATTCTTATCTCTGGCTCTTAACTTCAAGTGGGACTTTCTAAAACATAAAGGCAGAGACTAGGGAGTCAATATGATAGTCTTATTTTTCTACCTGAGAATTGAGATATCAGATTGACAAACACTTCTATCTAATCTAAGATTTTCAATTACTGTTTTTTATTTTAAGGAAAATTTGGAAATAAAAAAAAAAGTTGAAGTGTTTTCCAAATTCTCATTTTCTAAACACAAATAGAGTATATAGTTTGCATTAAAATGTTAATTCATACCCTTCAAATCTTTTTTCTATAAAATCATACTATACTTTTAGTATCCTGATTTTTTCCTCCTAACATAAAATAAGTATGCTTTTATGATTATATACTTTCTATACATACAATTTTTTAATAGTTATATGATATTAGATCTAGTGGTTATACTACAATTTATTAAAACATTCCCCTACATAACATTAGGTTTTAGAATAACATTATTAGAGATAAAGAGAGAAAAGTAAGCTTTTTACAAAAGAAAATCATTTCTACTGGCACTATTTTAAAAATGCAGCAGGAGTTTTACTTCCCTACTAAAATAATAACTCTAGTAAATATGATATTTAATATCATTCACAAGAATCCAAAATTATGCTGAAAACATTAACCTAGAATATGCTGCTAACAAATAATGTTTTCTCATAAATTGAGAAATAACTATTGAAAATATTAAGGTAAATGAATTACTTTATATGTGATTAGTTTGCCAGCTTATATGCAATTTTTCAATTATGATATCCAATTAGAAAGAATGGTTGCATTTCATGTGAGATAATTACCATTAGTGGAAGTAAACAGCATGGCAATGATTCATTGGTATTTAATTTCATATCGTATTTTGGGACTCATTAAAGCATAAATTAATAGCAACAAAAATCTAGATATTATTTGAAGCAGAAATTTACTCTGTCAGAAATAATACCCCGTGGGGTAAATAAGGATCCATTTCTACATTTTATGTTCCTTTTAGAGTCTAAGATCTAAAAACCACAAACTATCCCTATGACTAGCACTTCATTGATTTGAAGACTCAATCTTCTTAGTTGCTCAGTTCCTGGTGATTCATCTTAAACTCTGCTCCCAAGATTAATAAAGCTAAAAGCCCAACTCTGACACTTTCCTGCCATTAAATGAAAGATGGGGTTAGGAATCAAAGAGTAACAGGAGTGTAAACAGGCGTTCTGGAAAGTAACTAACCAGGTGAGAATATTATTAAAATGATCACAGAATTAAAGAATTTTTTAATTATATCAAATTGTAAGCTTTATGTGGTTCACAAAAATTATGTAGAGGATCATTGGCCGAACTAAAAATAAAAAATTTAAATTTCTTCTAACTAATTGTATTCAAAAATTATAACATGATATAAAGCTAGAATAAATATTCTTTATTATAAGAACTGAAACAGTTCATTTATGAGGTTACTTATCTAGCAATTTCAACTATACAGAGGGTGGCAAAATGTTATAAGAAAGGAAAACAACTAGGGTGGCACCTCTGGCTCAATGAGTAGGGTGCCAGTCCCATATACTGAGGGTGATGGGTTCAAACCCAGCCCTGGCCAAATTGCAACAAAAAAATAGCTGGGCGTTGTGGTGGGTGCCTGTAGTCCCAGCTACTCAGGAGGCTGAGGCAAGAGAATCACCTAAGCCCAAGAACTGGAGGTTGCTGTGAGCTGTGATGCTACAGCACTCTACTGAGGGTGACAAAGTGAGACTCTGTCTCTTAAAAAAAAAAGGAAAACAACCATATTAAAATAGTAATATTCAATATATACCAATAACAAAAGATGACTATAAGTCACATTTGACTTCTGCAATTACAAAAAGTGCTCAAAGTATACACATAATATAATATATAATACATTAGCACCCCTGGTATAGAATATAGATGAAATCACAAAAGGCAGTTAAACAACCAAAAGAAATCTCAGTGAAGTCCCTTCACAAAAGTTCATTGTTACTTTGAAGAGACGGCTTCTCTTACTATAAAATGTTTCTTATTGCAGTGTAGATAGTTCTACCACTCTGGTTATCTGGTTTTCTAGTCCAGAGTCAAATGAAATGAAAAGCCAAACCACAGGAGACAGCTAAGAGAACTGTCATATCAATATCAATCTGACTATAGAGGAGAAAAATAAACACAAAATATTTATGAACGATGATTACCTGTGAACAACATTTCATTCATTCAACAAATATTTACTTGTGCTCATGATGTGACTCTCATTGATCTTGGAACTAAGGAAAATAGCAGTTATTAAGATAGATCAAAAATTCTCTACTTTCCTAAAGCTTACATTGAAGTCCATAAAGACAGGTAAAAAATTTGAAAAATCATATCTCGGCTCGGCACCTGTGGCTCAATCAGCTAAGGCGCCAGCCACGTACACCTAAGGTGGCGGGTTCGAATCCCCAGCCCGGGCCCGCCAAACAACAATGATGGCTGCAACCAAAAAACAAAAAAAATGGCCGGGCGTTGTGGC
>CAUYQV010055096.1:0-37666 GCA_963574575.1 Galagoides demidoff
ATTTAAATGCATTTTACAGCGTGTCCGAAAAGGCACCCCTAAAGTCACCATACACAGACAGGGAAAATGGGAAATTGTAGCCTAACATACTTTTGTTTAGAAAATATTCATGACATAATTTTAGAAAATATTTATAAAACATTCACTACACGTTATCCACTTTTTTGTAAGATTTTGTAATGAGTATTTTGTAAATAAAGGTACATTTAGCTACAATTTCCATTCCCCTATGTCTAGTAATTTTAAAAGAGGCTTTTGAGATACCCTGTATTTCCTTGACTTGCAATGGGGCACTATATTTTATCAGAGTGATGAGAGCAGATGTATTTAGGGAAATAGCCTTTTATCATTAAGTACAATGTTCGCTATTGGGTTTTTTTTACATGTGTTTTTCTCAAGTCAAGGAATATTCCCTCTACCTCTAGTGTTTGAATTAATGCATGGTGAAGTTTGTCAAATATTCTACTCATCAATTAATATGATCATATTTTTCTTCTTTAGCTTATATTGATTTTCAAATATTAGTCCAGCCTTGAATTTTTGGAATAAACCTCATATTGTCATGGTACATAACTCTTTTCTTAAAATAGGAGACTGAGGTAGGAGGATCCCGTGAACCCATTAGTTCACTGCTGCAGTGAGCTATGATCACCACTGCATTCCAGCCTGGGTGGCAGAGTAGACCCAGTCTCTTAGATAGATAGATAGATAGATGTATATTTACACCATTTATCTATTTATTTATCACATATGATACATGATGTGATATACACACACATCTAGCTAAATTCAATTTTCTAATATTTTGTTAATAATTTTGGTGGCTATATTCATTATTCATGAATGATATCACTCTGCAGTATTATTTATTTGGTTTTTGTAGTATGTTGTATACTTTTGACGTTAGAATAATATTAGCTTCCTGAAATGAGGTGAGGACCATTTCCTACTCTTCCGTTTTCTGGATGAAATGATGTAGGATTGATATTAATTCTTTAAACAGTCTATAAAACTCTGCAATGAAGCTATCTCAGCCTTGTGACTCTTTTGTCTTTTGAGAGTTCTTAACCTATAAATTCAACTTCTTTACTAGAAAATTATCTGTATTATTACAATTATTTATTTCATACTATAGATTTGTGGTAGTTGTTTATATGTTTTTGATTTTAGAAAAATTTCTCTTTATTCTAAGTTGTCAAATTTACACGAGCAGCGTATGCCCTGACTGTATGTATCTGATTATCCCTTTGACATCTGCGGGATCTTTCATTAGTAGTATTGGTGATTCAGGTCTTTGCGTGAATGTTTGTTACGTGTCAGTCTAGATGGAGGTTTGTGTACTTCCTTGATCTTTTAAAAGGATACTCTTTTTCTGTCATTGATTCTCTGTTTCGTTATTAGTTTGAATTTTATTGATTTATGTTTTCATATTTATCATTTCTTTTCTTCTCCTTGCTTGATTTTATTTTTCTCTTTTTTAAAATTTTCTTTAGGTGGCAGCTTAGATGACTGAGTTAGCACCCTTTCTCTTCTCTGAATGCATGTATTGGTAAATTTTTTTCTCAGTACTCCTGTAGCTTTGATTTACAAATTGTGATATACTCTATTATAATTTCATTCAGTTCAGCAATGGTTTTCATTGGAAATCTTCTTGACCAATGAATTACTTAGAAATATGTTGTTTTGTTCCAAGAGTTTGAAGAGTTTATCATTATGATATTGATTTATAGTTTTGATTCCACTGTGGGTAAGGACAACTGCTTACTTAATTCCTTAGATTTTATCAAGATTTATTTTAAAACCCAGGATATAGTGTATCTTGATACACATTCTTTCAAGTATGAAACAGAATGTGAATTCTACTGTTCTTGGATAGACTGTTCTCTGAATGTTGATTTGATTTTCTTGATTGACTCTAGTGTTGTGTTCTTGATAATTTTGCATCTAGTTTTTATATTGTTAAGAGACGAGTGTTGAAATCTCTAATTTAAGTATGAATTTGTCTCCTTATAATTCTATCAGGTTTTCCTTCACACATTTTGGAACTGTCCCTTTCTATCTCAGGCATTTTCTTTGCCTTGTTAATTGTTTTAACATGTACCTGTTTTACTTGATATGGATACATAGTATAGCATCTTTTTGCTACCCTTTGATCCATATTTGCATGATACGTATTTTTCTCTCCTTTTGCATTTTACCTGCCTACATCATTATATTTGAAGTGACTTTCCTATGGAAAATATATAGTTTTGTTTTGTTCTTTCACCTACACCACCACACTATTTTTGCTGCTATATTTAGACCATTTACATTTGATGAGTTATTAATACCTTAGGATAGGTCCCATTTTATTTATTTGTTTGTTTATTATTTTTTAAGACAAGAGTCTCACTCTGATGCCTTACGCAAGAGTGCCATGGAGTCAGGCTAGCTCACAGCAACCTCCAGCTCCTGGGCTCAAGTGATCCTCCTGCCTTCCTAGTGGCTAGGACTATAGAAACTGGCTGCAATGTGTGGTCAATTTTTCTTATCTTTTTCCTTTTCTTTTTTTTTTAATTTTGGATGAACATAGGGTAAATATGATTAGGCTACCTTGTTTTCATTTTCAAGGTAAAGTCCAAGTTGTAGCTGAGTTCTTCACCTAGGAGATATGCCCTATACCCCATATTGAACCTGATAGGTGGGAGCTTACCAACTCCTCTTCTCTCCTTCATGAACTTGATTGTGTTTTTCTCTCATGTGGGCATGTAGTTTTTCTTTTTTGAGGAGAGACAGAGTCTCACTCTTACTCAGGCTCTCCAACTCCTCAGCTCGGGCAATGCTCCCACCTCGGCCTCCCAAAGTGCTAGGATTCCAGGTGTGAGCCACTGCACCTGGCCTCCATTTTATTTTTTTTATTTATTTATTTTTTTGTTTTCTGGTTTACTCTAATTTTTTTTAATTACTCATATTTCTCAGTTTGTTTCTCCTTTTTTCATTTTTCCTATGAATTTTATGAATATTTTTAAATTCCAGTTTGATTCATGTACAGGGTTTTTATAGTATCTTATTGTATGTCTTTTTTAGTGGTTGCTTTATATTATATATATTTAACCTACCATAGTCTCCTGTATTTCATTTCAAGTGAAGCCTCCCTTCTCTGTATGTCTTTTTCCTCCCTCCCATTTATAATGTAATTATTTTAAATAGTTCCTCTCCAAATGTTTAGAGCATCTCACAGAGTTAAAACGTTTGCTTTAACTGTCAAGCACAATTTAGAAAACTCAAGACAAGTCTGTTACACATTTCTATGTATGGGGTGACCCTGTTCTAAGATTTCTTCTTTTGCTATTACCTTTAGAAAACTGCTCCCCACCCATTTTTTAGGTAACACATTTTCTGATTTTTAAGGGTGTCTTTCTTTTCCATTTATTTCTCAATGATAATTTTGCTAGATATCAGCTTGTGGGTCGACAGTTCTTTTATTTTAGCTCTTAAAAAAAATGACAGTTTTTTTCTGGCCTCCATGGTTTCTGATGAGAAATGTCCAGTTAGTCAAGTTGTGTGACACTGTAAGGTGTTACACACACACATCTATTTACTACAGTTTTTATAATTGTTTTCTTTGTCTTTATTTTTCAGAGCTTTATATGTTCATTTGTCTTAGTGTGATTTTTTTTCTTTGAAATTTAGCCAGCTTTTGACGCTGTAAGGTTTCCATCTTTTATCAGATTTTGAAAGTTCTTAGCATTATTTCCTCAAGTACATTTTCAGCCTCACTGTCTTTCTCTTCCCTTTTTAGAATCACTACAATATATATTTTCAGATATTTCTATAGCATCATAGATCTGTGAGACTGTGTTCTTTGTTTTCTCTCTATTGTTCATATTGGGCCATTCTATTAGTCTGTCTTCAACTTCAGTAATTATTTTCAGTGTCCTCTCTGTACTGCTGAGGCCATCAATTCAGCATTTTAACTTTGATTATCAGAAGTTCCGCTTTAAAATTTCACTTTGGTTTCTCTTTCCATATTGTATTTGTTTCCTGGGATTTTCTATATTTTTATTGTATAGCACATGATTGTAATTGTTCCTTAAATCATTTTTAAGATGTCTATTTAAAATTTTTGATGAAATAATTTCTGTCATCTTAGTGTTGACATTGATTGACTGTCTTTATTCATTCAGTGTGAGATCTTTGTTTTTTATATCATAAATAATTTTTTGAATTAAAATCTGTATCATACCAGGAGAATCTGGATCTCATTTAAACTTTCTATTGAATTGGCTTCCCTCGACACCACCCCAACAGAAGCAGCTGCTTTCTTTCCGTGAGGTCAGGGTAGAATTTCTGATTCTCTGCTTGGAGTCTACTTACAATCCAGGTTGAGTCCTTATTGAGGGTTGGGATCAGTTCCGGATCCCTTATAACTTTACCCTGAAATCTCACTGGTTGAGGAAAGCAGGAGTGCCAAATTAGTGCTCCCCCATGTGACCCCCACTACATGATGGAGGTTGGGGGTGATGAGTAGCCTTGTTGCCTTTAGGTGGTGATGAAAATCATGACTGTCTTCTGATACTGTCTTAGCTGGGGCCAGGGAGCATGGAGTATAGATTGTACATGTGGTATTCATGCCAGCCCTATGAGGGATATATGCTTTCCTTTTCACAGGGGATAAAAGTACAGGCTCCCTAGTTGGCTTTATTTGACAGAACCTCTGCAGGGAGGAAGGAATTCAGGGGGTGGAAGTAGTTGAAGTGCCTAGTTCCAGTCCCATGAGTGTGGAAGTCTAGGTTCCCTCACTCAGTCTTTGCTGGTTTAGGTGAGTGTAAGGCCTCAGTTGTTTTCTGTGATGTTTGTTTGAAGTAGAGTGTTCATTGTGAAAAAGTTCTCTAATCTGCAAGGCTGCCCCTGTCCAGGTTATATTGTTTGAGAGGCAGTCTTTTTGTTGGTGAATGTGTGTGTCTGTGTTCATGGTTTTGGGGTTGCTTTCTTATGAAATATATGAGACAATAAAAATCCAGAGAACTCCATCACATGGGAAATCAGGAATTTGTCAGTCATTCCTAATTTTCTCAGCCAGTGAAAAAAAGTAGCTGAGACTGATTCCCACCCATAATGAGGACCCAACCTTGGGTGTCAACAGGCACCAAGTAAAGAACCAGAAATTCTACTCTAACCTGACAGAAATAAATCAAGTCCTCACCCTTCCTCTGTTGGAGTGGTGTTAGGGAAAACCAATGATTAAAACAGAAAGCTTACATAAAATATGCAGTTGTGTTCTAAGTTCTAGCCAGTCTTCCTTCTCTCTTCGACGTTCAGTCTTTTTATATTTCTTTTACCTATACTATCCAGGATTTTTAGTTGTATTTAGTAAGAATGATAGGGAATCCATGTAATTTATCTTTCTGTAAGCAGATACCCCATTATCTAAAAACTTAATTTTAAGTATACATGTTTTTATAAATATATATTTCTAAAACAGACAAGTTCATAGAAGTCAAATGTCACATAGCATCTTCTTAATGCATTAGGTTACCTTATTTATTTTATAAGCTAAACATTATTTGAATGTTGTTAAGACCATGCAAAACTATTTTTGAAAACAGAACTGTTAAAATTAATGTGAATTATGTAAAGGGTCATTTCAATTCTCTTCATGTCAGGTGCCCTACTAAGCTTACCATAGAAGCCAATGATAATTGCAACTACATTCTTTTTCTTTGAAATCTCCCTTATAGCTCAGGCTTAGGGGTCATCCATATTGCTCATTATTCAATTTTTTCTTTGAAATAAAAATTTTGTATAATGGTTCGATAAAACTATGTGGTAATTTTCACATATCCTCACTGCATCACAGAATATAAATAAATCCTCTGCAAATTTTCTTTATCTGTGCCTCTATTACCTACTCTTATGAACCCCAGAAAGATCCATTTACCTACTTTACCAAGAATTCTAATGCTCTGTCTCTAATTTGATGTATAATTATAAACATTCTTTTAGGAGCAGCCATGTACCAAATAACTGCTACACATTTGCCCTGGGAGCAGCCATGTACCAAATAACTGTGCAAGAAGAGGACAGAAGCATTCACGTTTTTACTACTAAACAGTGTCGTCTGCTCTGTAACCACTAATATGCACTGGAGTACATTTTGCTAAACTTAGAAAAAGCAGATGTATTTCCTCAGGCAATGGCTTACTTTTTTCTGAAATAGTCTGGCAGAGGGTAACGTTTCTGACATGTTAAGCTTAGATGCATGTGTTAATTGGTTAATGCTTCAGTAGCTAGTACATTAGTGCTATTTGCATGTACTTAGGTAATTATTCCAGGGCCATGGTTTAGTTATTGCATAAGGCTAATGCAGTCATTTAAAAAGATTGTGATGCCATTTTGCTGGTGTAACAGTTGAAGCAATAAAAAGCTATATAAAATAATTATTTTTTAAAATTAAAAAGCCTATCATTCTAAAATTGTAAACATATTAATTTTACTTTGTAAAGACAGAGAAAGGAAGCGTGAATGAAAGGAAGTCTAAGTACCTCTCTTCATCACCGCTCAATGGCAACTAAAATACAGGTACATGTTGAGAGCTTTGAAATATCATGGAAACACAGCAAAAACAACTTTCAGGCAAACTTTAAAGATACAACTTTAGTGATGGCCCCCTGAATAAAATACTTTTTGTGCTCCATTTAAAATCACCCTCATACACTCACTTCAATCTTGAGTGATAATAAATTACTCATGCAAAGCTTGCTTTTTTCCCAAATAAAAATTAGAAAACTGAAAGGTGTATAAATGATTTTAGAGGTCTAAAACAATGCATGAGCTATTAAACAGGATCAGCCACGTGAAACATCTGTCCAAAAGTCATAGGGCAACTGAATATTAAAGGAAAGAAAAATACTCTTCTCAAACAGAAGATGTGGTTGTCGGTAGAGAAAAACTCAAGGCTGATGTGTGATAATTTTTGTAAAGCAGTTATAAGGGACCACCAAGATTATCATATATGTGCAAAACAGCTAAAAAGTGAAAGATCAAGATAAATGATCTCAAAATGAACTTGGAGGCAACATCAAAATATTTCTAAAAAGCTATAATCAACATACTTGGAGAAATAAAAAGATGTATTATTTATATAAAACATAAACAGCATGAAATGTATAAGAAACAGAGAGAGAGCAAACAATGCCTTTGAAAATCAAAAGTAATGTCAATAATTCCTTTCATGGTGAAGTGTAAAAATTAAAAAAAATGGATAGAAAGGGAGAGATGATTGATAGGCAGAAAGATGGATAATCCAGAGACTTCTTTCTTAATATTTGTCTCTTCGATGCGCTAATGTAGAGTAAAACTCATAAAAAAATTTTATGAGGAAAAATTAAGCCATTGTAGATACTAGAATGGTTTTTCTCAAAATATTATGTGTGGGCCAGTTAGAAACAATGTTCATATTTAATACGTGAATAAAATTTCTTGGAGTTACACAAGAGCTACTAACTCAGAATTTCTGTAAAAGTAGTTAGGAGAGCTACATTTTAATAGGGTTTCCTAGGTAATCTGAGGTTTACTAAAGTTTCAGAAATACCACATTAAAACCAATTAAAGGATTTAAAAATTTGTGAATAACTTTCAGGTATTTTTCACCTTTCTTTTTAACCTTCTTTGAACTTGAGATGCACTTTCAAAGACTAGGTAAGTATCTGATCACTGCAAAGGAAAAGTCTTTTATGCCCCCCCCGTCTGTCGGTTACACTAAACCTCTGAAAATATTATATTTGGACTATTTGCTAAACTTTTTTCATTACCAAATTCTAAGATTCAGGAAACTTATTTAGGAAGTAGCTTAGGGTATGGTTCATATTGTGCTCACTGTACGTTTTTTGAATTATAATCTAGAGTTGTCCTTCTGAACACAGTATCCACTACCCGCGGATAATGACTGAGGCCTTGAAATGTAAATAGCCAGGTCTCTATAACTTATTTTAAAAAGTAAAACATTTCACCAATATTACATTTTCATATGAATTGATTATGGTTGCGAAACAATAAAAAGGACAAAACCTTTTTAAGGTGCTAATTCATCTTATTATTAGTAAACTTTTCCATTTCTCTCCAGAATACCTTGAAAATGTGTATTATAGTCTATTACAAAAGTTGTAGATTTTAAGTATTTGTTTCCTAGTCGGAAAAACATTCTCATTAAGCATTAAGTCCCCTAGGTATTAAGCCACAGATTGCCAAGAGGAACATGTGAAATGATCAAGGAGTGAGGAGCATTTAAATGTTTACTTTTGCATTCACCCTTTCCAGTCTCAGAAGTGCAAAGAACAAAAGGAGAATCTATTAAGGTTCTAATTAATTCCTATTTCTAACCAAGCAAACGTGACAGTGCTCCTGCCTGATAGTTTTATGTTTGATTGTTTTCAGAGCGAGATACAATGAGGAAGTATTAAGCCAGCATTCTCAAATGCAAAAAATAGTATTTTAAAAATTACTTCAAATAAAAAAGGATGCAAATGGGGTGTGCAGAGAAGAGAATGTGTGAACAAACATATATGTTATTTATCTGATTTATCATTATAGAGTTATTTTTACTTTCAATACAAACACGAATATTGATTTTTATTTTTCCAATGAACTTTGTAGAAAAGACTGGATTTTTTTTTCAATTTTAATGACATATTGTTAATAAATTACTTTTGTTTTTCTTTAAAGCCTATTAATTCAATTTAATTCATTCTGTAATTACATAATTACAGTCAGCTAACACTGTAAATACATATTATGTCTTTTTGCATCCTTAATGTTTTTTTTTTGTTTGTTTGTTTGTTTTTTGTGGTTTTTGGCCGAGGCTGGGTTTGAACCCACCACCTCTGGCATATGGGGCCTGCGCCTTACTCCTTTGAGCCACAGGTGCCACCCCATTTTTAATGTTTTTTAAACAAACATGACTCCTGAACGTCCATAACTCAGAATAATATGGACAGATTTTTACAATGGCTTAGATCTCCATACATCAGAAAAGGAAAACTGAGTCTAATGGTAAAATTCCAAATTATTAACATCAGACACCTAATATCTAATTTCATTCATGGTCAGCCCTTAATGGACAGGGATCTGTCCCTGGGTAACTGAAGGCAACATAAATTCTCTGTTTAGCAAAGGCACTATTTTTCAACATACTGTTCAAATAATTTAGTATGTGTTCTATATTCTTGCATTTTCCCTTTCTTTCTGTCTTTCCTCTGAAATCTGACCTTCTTTGTGTATTTATTTATTTTTAATCAAGTAAACATGATGGTCACTTAATTTCTTTTCCATATCTAATTTACACTCCTCAAGAATTTTCATCCTTGCCCTTTTTCCTGCTTAGTATTTTTGAAAGAAAAGTTATTTTAATAATAAGCAAAAATGTTAAGGAAGAAAAAATTTAAATAGTCACTGCTATGACTAGACCAGGAATTAATGACAATATGGTTGAAAAAGCAGAGGTAATATATGTGGCCCATGTATAACCATAGTATTTTTAAAAAAAAATTATGCATAAAATGGAGCACAAATCAAAATATAACTGGTGTTATTGTAAATGATAAATTGGTTATTACAATTTGTAAAGAAAATGGTACATTATCATTGGTAATTGGTACAAAATGGTACAAAGCATTATCATTGTACATTTTGAAGAGTACAAGTGGACCTTGTTTCTATGGAAAATGTATCAGAAGATTTATAAATTTTGCTCTGTTTTGTCTTATGGCTGAGAGAAAACTGAGACATTTTTACTCTCTAGATTTCACTCTCTAGATACATACATGTATCCAATGCACAGTATCTGATACAATTCATTTTATAGTAAAAGTCAACAATTATAAAGGAACCAAATAGGAAGTAGATGCCTCATAGTTACCTGACTAAAGGAAAGTTGTTTAAACAAGAATAGATTTTAAGAACATCTTAACATTCTCTTACTCAGATAATCAAAACAAACTAACATGTGCTTTAAAACTAATGAGTAACTTGTAATTATGTTTTCAGTAAACATAATTACTTAACGTAATATAGGCAGTCTTGTGGCATTCACTCTTAACCTTAACTACTAAAATAATTTCGCCTATAATATCATAGCTTTCAGTCACGAAAGAGCTGATGATTGTCATAAATCTAACTTAATTAAAATAGAGAGAATGACAACAAAGTCCTAGGAAAGAAGATACTCAAAGCTGTTTTCATCTCTGACAAAGAGGCACGAAGAGGAGGGATTTGCAATAAATATTGTTACCAAAAAATCCACAAGAGTAAAAGTTTTAATGAATGTTAACATTCATGTGTGAGCTGGTATAACACAAAAATTAGGAGGTCTAGTCAGAGAGATAATTTGTACCCACCTACTGCTTTTTCCCCATGATCATTTCTGACTGTGTAGGAATCGCATCCAAAGGGCCTGGGTAGCAAGGTAGCTGAGAGAGTATCTACTGAATTGTGCATTACCCAGGGGAAGACATCAGGGCCGTAGTGCCAAAAGAAGTTTTGCTCACAAGATTCCAGACTGTTACTGTGTATTAGTCAATGGTTGCTGGTTTGCTGGCTTTTGTACTCTGGTTGCACATGACGAGAGAGGAAAGAAACTGCTTTGAAGGTCTCTGTATCTTCTCTGTACTGCAGAGATTATTCAAAGGCTGAAGACAGGACAGCAGGGTAGAGATTCCCTGATGTCTACAATGCCAACATTGAAATTAGAGTTCACAAGACCTCTGTGTTGACCCCACCAAATGGCAGCCATGATATAAAACAGAGCAAAATAACCCATGAGTATAACCCAAAATAACCCAAATCTAGCTGCTAAGCTAGAGATGAATAATATATCTCAGAGTCTCTGTGGGACTCAGGTATGAAGACATGCTAAGCTATAGTAGAGATCCCACCTGAAAATGTTGGACTCGGCGCAATACTGGGTCTAACTACAGCTTCAGCAGAACCAGTATTCAGCTCAATTCTGATTAATGGGCTTAGAGAACCAGAGGCACTGCCTTTTCTGGGTAGAAATATTGTTGTTACTCACTTACAATGTTTTCTATTGGACATTATCTGGCAGGCAAAGAAACAAGAATGGTTAAGAGGAGAGTTCTGTAAAAGCAGACTAAGTGATGGACAATATTTAGGCATTATAAAAAGACTTGTTAAAAGATTAAGGAAAAGAATGAAAAGAGGCATATACAGTTGAGTCATATCACTACAACGATTAAAAATGATAAAAATTGAGCCATTTGGAAATGCCAGAAATAAACATATAATATCAGAAGTGAAGAATTTGATTTAAGTTCTTAAAAGTTTCTTACATACTGCAGAGAAAAAAAAATCATTAACATGTAGATAGGTCAATAGAAATTATGAAACACGAAATAAAGAAAATAAAGAGTAAAATATGGAACAAATAATCTGAACTCAATACAACAATACCAGACAGCCAGCAACCCAAAGATTTAGACATTTTATTATGTCCAAACCAGATTTATTTAAAAAAAAAAAAGAAAGAAAAGAAAGAAAAATCAAAACAGAGAAAACACCAGGCACAAAAAAGAAATAGAACATCATAGGCCAACTACTAAAATTAAAAAAAATATCTTAAGAACAGTCATAAAATAAAACCCACATCCCACACAAGGGTAAGTGGTAAGACTGACAGATGCCATCTTATCAAAAAAAAATAAGGACAGAAGACCATGGACCATTACTTTTAATGTGCTGATAGAATGAAACCGTCATTTTATGCTTTGACAGCAAAAGTAAGTCTCAAAAATGAAACACATATTAGAGGGAAATTTATAGAATTAAATGCTTCTATAGGAAAGGTGTAAAAATCCATGATCCTAGCTTTGACCGTAGAACACTGTATAACAAGGAACCTAAGTAGATAGAAGAAATAAATGAATAAAAATAATGGAGAAGATTAATACAATGCACAAAAATAGAGAAAAACAAGGACTTACATTGCTTCTCTGAGAAGATTAATAACTTATCTCTTAACAGAACATGCCAAGAATAAAAATCAGTGAAAACAAGAGTGACAGATCCGAAGAAGGGAAGGAAGGACATCACTGCAAATACTATAATCATTATGTGATGAGAAGACATTATAAAAATACTTATGGAAGAAATTTGATGATTTTGATAAAAGGACAGAACTCTGGTGAAATGTAACTCATCACAATTGGCACAGTGACAAATAAGGAATTTAAATAACCTATTGGATAATTTTTAATTATTATGAAAGGATTATAAGCAGAAAATTTCCTACTCAAAATGAAAATTCCAGCCCATATGACCTCACTAGTAAATTCAATACAAAATTTAGAGTGACTATAGTTAATAACAATATATCATATATGTCAAAATAGACAGAAGAGATTTTAAATGTTGCCAAAGAAACGACAGATGTTCAAAGAGATGGATATCCAAAATATCCTGATTTGTTAATTAAAGAGTTTATGCATGTATTAAATATCACTTGTACCACACAAATGTGTACAATGAGTGGTTTTGTGAGATTGCACTAATCCTGATAATATACTTGATAAAACATTCCAAAAATTACTGATTGATATCTCTCATAAACATGGAAAAAGACTCTATAAAAAAGCAAAATGAGTCTTTCAATACATAAATAACATGTTACATAAATAACAAATTCAAGAATCAATCAAAATAATTCAACATGTTAAGTGAATATGAAATAATATGTATTATTTAAACTATTTCAGAAAAAAATTGAGAAAAACTTAGCAAACTATGAAAAAATATATAACCATCTGATAAAGGGCATCTATGAAACATCTATGGGTCAATTTATATTCATCTATAGTGAAATAATGAATATTTTTATGGCTGAGATCGAAAACAAAGCACGCAAATTCCTATCCCAAATTTTAATTTTGTGAGATTACTTACATTTAGATATTTAATTCCTGATGACTAATTCTCTCTCTATATCTGAGTATGTGTAAGAAGACTCATTTACTTTTCATATCAGAAGTATGGTGAACTTAATCTTCTTCCATATTTTTCTAGTTCAATGAATAATTTTACTTTCTCTTCTCTGTACAAGAATTAATATTTTTCTACATTCTGAAATGAACATAAACAGTATCTAGTTTATCTGTTATTGAAATAGCAGTAATTCACCTAATGTAGAACGAATTGGAGAATCACAAGAAGTATCAGCAAAAGATCAAGATTCTAAAGCCAAGATTCTCAATAAGTACCACATTTTCACTTTTCCAATGTCTGAGTTCGAGACCACCACACATTGTGTTTATTTTCCAAAAGAGTAAATGTGACTTATATTCAGTATTTCAGATCAGTACAACCTTCAATAAAAACTTTATCATTGGTCAGCATACCACTTATATGTTAGATAAATCTGAATAATTCATTACATCCCTACAACATAGCTTTTTTCTAGATATTTTCCCTGTATGTCTGGAAGAAACATTTAGCTTTGTTAAACATGTTATTTCTGCTTCTCACAGCAGAGTAATCTGAAAGAGTAGCCCAGGTTAGATGTAGCTGAATCATTAATCAATAGTGCACCTATAGCATTTGTCTTTGATCTGTGACTAGAGGGTAATATTTGAAATCACTGCTTATTTTCTTTGTTCATAGCATCTTCACACATGTGTCATATGTCTCCAATAATAAGGGATTTTAATGGCATCTTAGTTTTAGCTCTAGATGATGACAGGCTCTTTTTTTTTAAAGGTAAGTTAAACATACAACACATTTCTCATGTCTTCCTTCTTTCGTTAATTTATTAAACTCACATGTATTGAAAATCTACTCTGTTCCAGACAGAAATTGTGCATTGAACATGATAAGCATAATTCATGCTCACAAGAAGCTCTCATTCTAGGGGAGCAGAGAGAGAGAACAAATATGAAAAAATCATAAATATTTATCTAGAAAATGAAACAAGGTTTTTGATAGCATCTAGGTCACCCATTATAAGTATGTTATCGTGAGGTGAAGAGTAAGTTTGGATAGGAACTCAGCAGTTACCGTTTTCCATGATAAGTTTAAAAAGTTATTTTCCAACCTCACTGATAAATTCATAACTTGGATATAGTGAGTAAGCAGTTGAATATACATGTTTAAAATTCATGGTAAATTTGAGAACTTGATGTGATTAGGAGTAGAAAGTACACTGATAGTATTTCATGGAAATAATTATACCTAGAAGAAAATATCAAGAGAGAATATATATAAAGAAGATTTTACGCTGGAAATCCTTAGTATTTCAACATTCACAGGTATAGCAGAGAAATAGGTATGATGGAAAAAGAAATGTAGAAGAAGAACCAGTAGGTAATTGAAGTCAGACCACATCAAGTAGATTTTTAAAGTCCACTTAACAAACTTTGTGTAGAGTAAAATATTAATATTATTCATTCATGTAAGTAGTAAATAACATTATAAGAACTTGAAAGATATAAAATCTATTCAGAACTGGAGGATAATATAACTCATATGATTATTGCCATAAAGCTGGCCTTCGGTTTATTTATTTGGTACTTTATTCAATAAAGTTTTCCTTAATAGAATGCTCTTGGTTTTGACTTTCTTGTGACTCTTCATCTAGGGGTCAATAATGTTCTCTCACTGTAACAGTTAAGCATATTCAAAATGCTCATGCATATTCAACTGCTCTGAATCTTTTTGCTTACACTAAAGAATTTCCAAAATGATGAAGATTGATCTTTCTCTTGTCACCTTGTTGGAATGTCATTTGGTTTAGGTTATGTTGACATAAACCCTATCAAATATATAATAAATTTGTAAAGCATGTTAATCACAGGTCAATTATGACAGGTTTTATGAATAGAAATGCACAACTAAATTTTCCTTTAGTAATCCTGAGAATATGTTAGCAGAGAAATGACATTTGATGGGATTTAGTTCTACATTGTGATTTATGATTGATTGTTAAGGTATTCTTCTTGATTATTTCAAAACTCATCTATTATTTTCTGCTATGTTGTATTTTCAAATGCAGATTGTAGAAGAAAGGGTTTGAGATAGAGGTTAGTACCCTTTCATGACCCACTATGGCATTAGAGTCTTCATTTCTGTATTTTCCCAAAACCTTAGAATAAGCCTTTTTTCCTGTGAGAATACCTCCCTCTTTTCCTGCCACTGTGTTGATCACCACTGGTTTTATACTAAACTTTTTTGCTGAGGAGATGCTATGGACTGGATTGTGTTTCTCCTATCCAGTGATAAAACCAGAGAATAAGATGGAAAAGGTGTGGAGATAAACTACTTGGGGCAACAGAATTGCCTGGAATTATATCTGTGGGTGTAACAGATCCCCATTTTGGAAACTAAAAGGAAAACTGGAAACTCCACTATTATTTTTAGGGTAAGGGAGCCTGACAGAGAGTAAGTTTATTTCCTATTTATTATGTTGGAAACACTCTTTGCCCTTGTCTCCCTCCTCTGCACTTTCCTCTTGGCTTTTAGGTGGAATCAGGTAATCCAAATTGATGGCAGGAACTGGTGGGTGGAGGAAAGCTTAGAAGAGTTAGATTGGTTATTTCCTCACCAGTCTGAGGTTGAATAGTGACATCAATTTTCTACCTGACTGAGGATACTCTCTTTCAAATTCAAAACTCTTCTTAGGTTCCCTGTGTCACTGTTCCTTCCCTGTTTAAATCTGTGAATCTTGAATCTAATAAATAGTTTATACTGGGGCAGTGCCTGTGGCACAAAGAAGTAGGGCGCCAGCCCTATATGCCAGAGGTGGTGGGTTCAAACTAAACCAAAAACTAAAAAAAAAAAAAAAAAAAAAATTGTTTATATTGTTACCAGCTAATGAGTGCATGGTTTTCCCTTGTTAGTTTCCTTAATTTTACCCACACCTGTGTATACGCTCTCTTTATTAAACTCTCTTTCATTTTCACTTTGAGTCTGCCATCTACTTCCTTGTGAAACCTGGATTGACAGATAAATTGGTACTATTCACTAGGTCCAGTGAAATAACCATCAAAATAAGGGTTGTGTTAAAAGTTTGTAGGTCACCTGGTTAATTAATTTATGGGTAACCTCCTTGTTAAAGAAGGCAGATGGAACAGTAATAATCAATAGCAGACAGTGGTACCATGATTACATCAGTTATCAACATTAGTACCACAGGCAAAGGGTAGACAGAGGGTAAAGCTTTGTTAGTAAAAGTAATGGTAGAACTTCAACATATGGCACTGATTGTGATTATAAAGATTATTGTATTGGAAGCTTGTGTGGTTATAGAGATCATGTATAGCAAAGTATGAATTTAATACTTTAACAAGTTCCACAAAAAGATTCAAAATCAGAAAGATTAGAAAGTTTCTTTGACAGTTTTAAGGTAATCACTTATGTGATGGAGCTAAAGGGCAGATGGGTCTGAGGATTAAGCCTAAACTCTGAGTACAGAGCTTGTAGTGAATGTCTACCTTTGCCCGGTATCTTATGTTAAAGAAAGGACAGGGATAGGAAGCAATTGAAACTTTTGTCCACGAACTGGAACTTTTGAAAAGACATCAATTTGATAATGTTGAAACACCTAATATCTCAGGAACTTTCTTAAGAGTTGAATAGCATCTTCCTAACCTGATCCACACAAATATTGAAATAAACTATCCTCTCAGGCACCAAAAACCTTCCAGACTTTGTGGGGGTCATTGTCTCAAAAGGGGTGCCTATTCTCCTTGCAATGATTCACACTCCTCCTTGCCTCCAGACTTGAAAGGAAAGCTAAAATACCTGTATATACTTACATAATAATTTATCTGGGAGAGGTCAGATTATACATCAAGGAGTTGTAGGATTTGCCAGTTTTCACTGACTGGAAGCTGAGGAGGATCATGGATTCTGAGGGTGAAAGACAAAGAAAGGCTGAGTGTAAGGTGATGATCCACAAGAATATATTCTCCCAGCATTCAGAATTTATTATGTTGGATTAATCATATGGTCTAGAAGTGTTTGGAACTCATTGGAAAAAAAGATGAACAAGTTAAAAATCATCAAGGTTAAAAGTTGACAATGATGATTGGGTACAGAGGCTCACTCATGTAATCCTAGCACTCTGAGAGGTTGAGGAAGAAGGACCGCGTGAGGTCAGGAGTTAGAACCTGTCTCTATTAAAAACAGGAAAAAATTAGGCCAGAAATTGTGGTGTGTACCTGTAGTCCCAGCAACTCACAGGTTGAGGAAGGAAGATTGCTTCAGCCCAGGAGTCTGAGGTTGCTGTGAATTAGTCTGAGGCCATGGCATTCTAGGCCAGGTCTGTGTCAAAACACACACACAAGAGTTTCTAATCATCTTCAAATAAAATATGTGATCAGGGGTGGCACCTGTGCCTAAGAGGAGTAGGATGCTGGCCCCATATGCTGGAGGTGGCGGGTTCAAACCCAGCCCCAGCCAAAAACTGCCATAAATAAATAAATAAATAAAAAGTCTTGGAAGAAGCCCAAGTTCCATTCCATTTTATGAACGGATCAATAAATTGTGGCATATGTACACCATGGATTACTATGCAGCCTTAAAGAAAGGTGAAGACTTTGCCTCTTACATGTTTTCATGGGTGGAGCTGGAACATATTTTACTTAGCAAAGTATCTCAAGAATGGAAGAAAATGTATCCAATGTATTCAATCTTACTATGAAACCAAAGTATAGCTTTCTTACAAAAGCTATAACCCAATTATAGCCCAAGAAGAAGGGGAGAGGGAGGGGAGGGGAGCAGGGAGGATGGGTAGAGGGAGAGTAATTGGTGGGACCACACCTGTGATTCATCTTACAAGGGTACATGTGAAATTTCCTAGGTATAGAATGTAAATGTCTTAACACAACTAAGAAAATGCCGGGAAGGCTATGTTGACCAGTTGGATGAAAGCCTTTCAAATTGTATGTAAAACTGGCACATTGTACCCCATGATTGCATTAATGTACACAGCTATGATTTAATAAAAAAAAATTAAAAAGTAAATAAAAAAATAAAATATGTGATCATAGAACAAAGTTGAATCTCTTTGCTGTCAGGTAGGGAACATGTATACAGTTCATTATTAAAATAAACCACAAAGGTTAATCAATATTTACATATTTTATTCTAATATTTTAATATACATTGACATCAGTCAGATACCCACATGGAATGTTTTAATTAAAAAAAAAAACGTCATGGTGAATAGTGAGGGGAAAATGTCATCTCTTTTTTCAATATCATGATTCTTCAAGAATAAATGTGTCAAATTTCTTCTTTACTGATAAATATAACTTACCACAGGCATTTGACAACAGTAGGGATAACTCCCTTCTCTAGTCTTGGAGTGATATATAATTTGTTCATAAATTAATCAAAGAGCTGACAAATCCAGATCACAAGCCAGAGCCTAAGCAGAAATTTATTTCTGATTCTTCACTGCTTACTAAATTAAAACAAAACAATTCAAGACAAAACAAAACATTCAAAACATTCCAATATAACCACAAATTTTTTTTCCCTTTTTTATGGATAGTTTTTCATTTTTCTGTGCATCTATGGACTTCCTACATTTTATGGAGTTATATATAATTTTTGACTTTGAGAAGCAAAGAGATTTTGATATTTTTATAACCCCTTTTGAAGGGAGATAAAATTGGATTTGATGTTTGTCAATAATAACTACATTTGCCTCCTTGAAAGTCAGTTAAATGAAGATATTTTTTCTTCATGTATAATTATAAATATGCAAGCCAGTGGTAATAATTCTGAACCAAATTTTCTCCATTTAAACTTGGCAATCATAATATCTTCTATATATTACAGTAACGTATAATATCTTTCTGGTAAAGGTGAATATACTTTTTGCTTCAATTTTCATAAATACAATAATGTATGCTAAAAACTTATTTTGAATTTTTTCTCACAAATAAAACTAATAAATTATCCAACAAGTTAAATTATTTTAAAAATATTCTATATAAGTGCAAATTTAAAAAACAAGTGCTCCCACTTAATGAGCACAATATAAAGGTATATGGCATACCTCTTTGGTGCAGGACACAACTATAAGAGGGACTCTCCCTAACTCTCCTCCCCTACTAGTCGTTTGTAGCCTCAAACTAACCTGACATTTTAAAAAAGTCACTAAATTTTTTTTAAAAGAGTCAAAAATCAACAGAAAAATGAAACTATGTAGCTTAAACAGTAAAAATAAATAAACAAATCTGTCTCAATCAAAGCACAATTGTCTTTAACTGAAACAAAAGAAAAATTGTTTGCTTATTCATGAGTAATTATTGTGTAAATTCTAGAGATTATGCTATAAAAAAAGTCATAAAATCACCCTGAGATATCACCTAACCTTAGTGAAAATGACCCACATCAAAAAGTCCCAAAGCTGCAGATCCTGGCAAAGGTGCAGAGAGAAGGGAATGAACATGCATTGGTGGGATTGCAAATTAATGCAGCCTTTTTGGAAGGAAGTATGGAGACTCCTCAAAGAATTCCAAATACACCTTCTGTTTGATCCTGCATTTACCCAGATACTAGGTATCTGTCTATTGGTATATACCCATAAGAAAAAAATCATTTTACCATAAGGATATTTGTACTTGAATGTTCATAGCAGTTCAATTCACAGTCATAAAGATGTGGAAACAAAACAAATGCCCATCAACTCACAAATGGATTAATAAACTGTAGTATACCATGTATTATGTATACCATAATATACCATGGAATATTATTCAACAATAAAAAAGGATGGAGACTTTACATCTTTTCTGTTTACCTTGATGGAGTTGGAGAACATTATCCTTAGTAAAGTTTCTCTAGAGTGGACAAACAGGTGGTGCCTGTAGCTCAGTGGTTAGGGGGCTGGCCACATACACTGAGGCTGGTGGCTTCAAACCTAGTCTGGGCCTGCTAAACAACAATGACAACTTCAACAAAAAATAGCCAGCATTGTGGTGGGCACCTGTAGTCCCAGCTACTTGGGAGGCTGAGACAAGAAAATCTCTTAAGCTCAAGAGTTTGAGGTTTCTGGGTGCTGTGATGCCACTACCAAGGATGACACAGAGAGACTCTGTCTCAAAAAAAAAAAAAAGGACAAACAAGCTTCCCATTTACTCAATACTAAACTGAAACTAGTAGATGAACAACTACAGACCCAAAGGAGTTGAAAAACACCATTAAATTCAAAAAGGAGGGATGGAAGAACTGAGGGAAGTGGTCAGCAAGCCCCAACCAAACAGATCTATGTAGGGTATACATATGGTGCACCTCCCGGGTGGTGAAGGGCTCAAATACAACTCGGATTTTTCCTAACAAATGCAAACAATGTAACCTAATCATGTGTACTGTTATGTTAATAAAAAATAAAAATGAAAAATATAAAATAAATTGGTATATTACATTCAAAGAAAGAAAGTTGTTAAAGTCACAAAAAGTAGCAAAATATTTATTGACTAAAATTTATGTATGTATATTAGGAATATTCTAGATTAGATCACTAGTTTTATTGAAAATATTAAATATTCTCCCACATGATGTTTATTACTATAAATTCCATTCACTTTGATGAATTTTGTAAGTTGTATTACATCTTTCAATTTTCTCAGTAGTGATTAAAATATAGACTACTTTTATTGTGTAATATCTCTTTCTCAGCTTTGTAAACATGATTCCATTGTCAGCAAACTAATGTTTCTGAGTGTTGTCCTACCCAGATTAGTTTTTTCCTGTACCTTGTAAATGTATTATTATAAGATTTTTTTCCCCTACAACCTTGAATTGGAGTTATTTCTCCAAGTGTGAATCTTGGTGGTAATTATTTATCAATTTTCCTGGGACAAATGAATCTTTTTATTTTGTTTTGTTTTGTTTTGTTTTTCTTTTGTGACACCTGGAAAAGAATGAGTCCTTTTTATCCACAATCTATTCTCTTAAAGCACTAATCTGTGGCATCTCTCTCTAGTGATAAAAGCATAAATTATTGATATGAAAATAAATGTGAGAAGGTAGTAGCTTACAAATGGAGAGCAAGAGGCTTCTGAGATAATAGTCAAATTCTATTTAGTGGTGTGTCATGAGAAAATTTGTTATTCTTCAGTTCAAACCTATATTGTATACATAGTCTCACCTATTATATAGTCACAGTAAAGAATTCAAAAAATAAGAAAATATAAACAGTTATGTATACATAGTGCTTAGTATTTTCCAAGAAAAATTTGAATCTTGAGTTATTTGTTTCTACTATGTGTATTTGGGAGTTAAAAGGATCTGGTTTCTAGTACCAGCTCTGACTTTTATTGGGTGATTAAGGCAAATAACTTTTATAAGTGTTGCGTTTTCTATATAGTCATACACTGTCTAACAATGTTTTGATCAGTGAAGAATCACATATATGATGGTGGTCCCATAATATTATAATCCTATATTTTTACTATACCTTTTCAAAATGTTTAAATATGTATAGCTACACAAAAACCATTGTGTTATAATTGCCCACAGTATGCAGTACAGTAACATACTGTACAGGCTTATAGCCTAGATGAATATAGGATATAACATCTAGATTTGTATAAGTACACTCTATGATGTTCACACAATGACAGAATCACTTTAGGACACATTTCTCAGAATGTATCCACATTATTAAGGAGCACATGAGTGTATCATTAAAAGATAAGAGCCTGTGGTATTATAATTCCTCATAGCTGTTTAACCTTGATTTAAGATGTAAGCTGCTTACAGCTAGTGTTGCCATATCAAAGCTAGCATGTAATATTATGATTGCTTCAGGGATGAAGCAGCTTTTATTCTGTAATAATATTTAAGGGAAATAGTGGGAATTACAAAGATTGCAAAACTTGATTTTCTGCAAAAACATTTACCTAAGTGCAATGTATTATTAAATTAAAGCAAGTCAGAAGTGGCAAGAAGAATTTTAAAGTACTCTTGGATACAGAAGCAATGACAATGTACTATTCTAAAAAACTAAATCTAGGTAGCAGAAACATATTCATCATTTAAAAATTATAATTTACTCAAATATATAAATAATAGGCCTTCCTTTACATATGTTCCCATCTGAGTAATATGAGAGTTTTTGAAGATATTCTTTACTTAGCTAGAAAGAAATAAATAAAAGAGAGAAGAGAAGTAATATTTAGGAAGCAAAAATTAGCAAGAAATCCAAATAGAGTTAAAATAATATAATTTTGAAGTACTCATTTTCACTCATAAGGGAAATAATACTCCATATGACATGAAACAAAAGAGCAATGACACAATAACAACAACCATAAATTTAAAATTATAAGAGGCAAATATTTCCATAAGTTTAAAAAGAATGTTTGAAAGTCAAATAATTAACATAGAATATTAACTAAGAAATACAGTAAACATTAGAAAGAATGATATAAATAATCGAAGGAAGAGTAATCACTGAGATGATTCAATCAGAGAGAAGTTGATTATTACGGATATTAGGAATAACAGACATTACATTTCCTGTATACCTTAGCTGCCAGATCTAAAACAAATATTAGAGAAAAAATAGAACAGTTGGATTACAGCTTATCATTAAAAAAGTCATAGATCACAACCTAGTAAGTTTCATTCCAGAGATGCAAAGCTGGTTTAACATACACAAGCCCATAAACATAATTCACCATATCAATAGAAGCAACAGCAAAGACCATATGATCCTCTAAATAGATGCTGAAAAAGCATATGATAAAATTCAACATCCTTTTCTAATTAGAACTCTGAAGAATATAGGCATTGGCAGCACATTTCTTAAACTGATTGAAGCCATCTATGACAAACCCACAGCTAATATTATACTGAATGGAGTAAAACTAAAAGCTTTTCCACTAAGAACTGGAATGAGACAAGGTTGTCCTCTATCACCACTAATATTCAACATAGTGCTGGAAGTTCTAACCAATACAATCAGGCAAGAGGAGGTTAATAAAAAGGATCCAAATTTGGGCAGAGGAAGTGAAACTCTCCCTCTTTGCTCATGATATGATCTTATCTTAGAGAACCCCAAAGACTCAACCACAAGACTCCTGGAAGTCATCAGAAAAGTACAGTGATGTCTCTGGATATAAAATCAGTGCCCACAAATCAGTAGTCTTTGTACGGCAATAACAGACACTATGAGAAGCTAATCAAGGATGTAATTCCCTTCTCAGCAGCTTCAAAGAAAATGAAATACCTAGGAATATACCTAACAAAAGAGGTGAAGGATCTCTATAAAGAAAATTATATAACCCTAAAAAAAGAAATAGCAGAATATATTAACAAATGGAAGAACATACCATGCTCAAGGTTGGGAAGAATCAACATTGTTAAAATGTCTATACTTCCCAAAGCAATCTACAGATTCAATACAGTCCCCATGAAAATACCAACAACACACTATCAAGATTTGGAATAAATAATTCTTCATTTTGTATGAAACCAGAAAAAAAAAAAAAAACCCATATAGCCAAGGCAATTCTTAGTAATAAAAACACGTCCGGGCATTAGCCTATCAGATTTTAGGCTGTACTACAAGGCCGTAGTGATCAAAACAGCATGATATTGGCACAAAAATAGAGACAAACATCTGGAATCAAATAGAAAACCATGAGATGAAATGAAAATCTTACAGCCACCTGATCTTTGATAAATAAAATAAGAACAGTCACTGGGGTGGAGAATCCCTATTCAATAAATGGTGCTGAGAAAACTGGATAACCACATGTTAAAACCTGAAACTGGACCTGTACCTTTCTCTACTCATTAAAATTGATTCAAGATGAATAAAAGATCTAAATCTAAGGCATGAATCAATAAAAATACTTGAAGAAAGTGTGGGGAAGACACTTGAAGATGCTGGCCTGAGGAAAGATTTTATGAAGACGACTTCCATGGCAATTGCAACAACAACAAAAGTAAATAAATGGGACTTAATTAAACTGAAAAGCTTCTGTACACCTCAGGAGACAACAACCAAAGGGAATGGACAACCATCGGAATAGGAAATTATATTTGCATATTATGAATTGGACAAAAGCTTGATAACTAGAATCTACAGAGAACTCAAATTAAGCAACAAAAACAAAAAAGCCAACAATCCCCTATATCAGTGGGCAAGTGAGATTAACAGAACCTTTTCTAAAGAAGACAGACAATGGCTAACAAGCATATGAAAAACTGCTCATTGTCCCTAATTATCAGAGAAAAACAAATCAGAACCACTCTGAGATATCACCTAAGTGAGAATGGTCCACATCACAAAGATTCAAAGTTGTAGATGCTGGCATGGTTGTGGAGAAAAGGGAACACTTTTACACTGCTGGTGGGACTGCAAACTAATACAACCTTTTTGGGAGAAAAAATGGAGACTCCTCAAAGAACTCAAACTAGACCTCCCATTTGATCCTGCAATCCCATTGCTGGGCATCTACCCAGAAGAAAAAATAATTTTACCACAAGGACATTTGCACTGGACTGTTTATTGCACTTCACTTTACAATTGCCAAAATGTGAAACAACCTAAATACCCACCAATCCAGGAATGGATTAACAAGCTGTGGTATGTGTATACCATGGAACACTATACAGTCACTAAAAAGGATGGTGTCATTACATCTTTGTATTAATTTGGATGGAGATGAAATACATTCTTCTTAGTAAAGCATCACAAGAATGAAGAATCAAGAATCCAATGTACTCAATTCTGCTATGAGGTGAGGACAACTGATGCTAGTACATGGTGGGGGACGATGGAACAGGAGAGGGGTATGGGGGAAGAAGGGAGGGAGTGTGTGGGGCTACTGTTTGAAGTGGAACATACCTCTTGGGGGCAGGAAAAAATTAATAGAAACTTCACCCAGCCAACCCAAGTAGTGTAATCTAGCTCACTGTACCCTCAATGATTCCCCAACAATTCAAAAAAAAAAAAAAAAAAAAAACAGAAAACTTTACCTGTCTTTCTAGACTGAGAGAAAAATAGGTCAATATAAGAGAGGACCAAATGCATCCTTGTAAAATTTTGTTATGTCTTTTTGCTGTAGGGTAGAAATAAGAGTAAAGAATGATCCAAAACTTTGGGGCTCTAGATTACGATGGAAATAATGGGATCCCAAATAGAGGGATATGAGTAGTAGGTGTTAAACCTCCAGCATCAGGTGTGAGACATTGGCATAACAAGCCACACTGATTTTGGAGACCATATTTTTTTTTTTCTTCAGAGATCACCAAGGAAGCTTGGCTCATCTTGGGACCTCAGGGAATTAAACAGATGAGCAATCTATCAAGGTGCTACATGGATCATGTAAATGGAAGAATTCCAGATCTAGAATAAAACTAACCTAAATTTCTGTAATGGAGATTCAGAGTGCTATGCCCAATTCCCACAGGCAAGTCAATTTACAGATTTAGATCTTCTTTGAAATATCTTCCATTAGGAAAAAATAGCGAATTATTTTTAAGAGGCAAAAAGATAAATGGGCATCCTTTCAATGTAATTCAAGGCCTTGTTTAGATCTAGGGAAACTCCCAGGATGTTATTCAGCAATTACTGAGGACAGAAACTCATCTTTAAATAAGGGAGAAGTATTGGGAGCTGCTATCCAACGAAACCATGACTTTTCTACCCCACCGTGATATTTGCAGTTAAAGTTCTGGTTAAATTTATGTTCTCATTCTTTTCTTTTCTAATAAACATGTTCACTCATTTCTATGAATCTATAAGTCTTTATAATTTTGACCTGTATGGGTCAATTCCAAACTGATGTTGCAAATGGAAATGAAAAGCAAATGGAAATAACCGGAAAGTCTAATGAGAGAGATGAAAATAAGATTGTAATTATTTTATCTTATGTAAATATTCAATTATAAATATTCAAAATATTTATTATTAAAATATTTTATTTATCCATTTCTCAATAAATATTTTATCCACTAACCAAATAAATCTAGAGAATATCATGGTCATCATAATTAAATGAAGAACATTAGAATTCTTCCCAAAAGTTAATAATATTGCCAATAGCTTTGCTATATGGTGAGCTATCTGTAATTATTATCTTGACTTGCAAAATCCAAACTTTAACATTAAAGGAAGTAAAATAAAATTACCAACACTTCAACTTTCCTCACCCACAAAACAATATAAACAAATAAAATTCCAGAAATTAAATCTTATACATTTTATGAACATGTTTACATTCTTACTGGGAATTTTTTGAAGCTCTATCATATTCATAAAAAATAATTTCAGGGACAGTGCCTGTGACTCAAAAGAGTAGGGCGCTGGCCCCATATGCCAGAGGTGGTAGGTTCAAACCCAGCCCTAGCCAAAAAAAAAAATAATTTCAAATGACATCTATTAATCTGCCAAATGAAAGAGATAATGAAATTCACAAATGCAGCAAACATATGAAATTCTGAAATATGTTAATACTTTCAATATTTAAAATATCTATATGAAAAAAGTTAACCCTATTATAAGTCCAAAGACTGTACTCCCTGTACTCCATATATGTATGAAAATATTTCTACTGTTTAAGATTGTTCAAATAAACAACATGTTACTCATAAGATAAATTTCTTTTATCAGAGTATCTAATAAGTTAGGGACCTTTCTTCCTTCCTTCCTTCCTTCCTTCCCTTCTTTCTTTCTTTCTCTTTTTTTGATACAGTCTCAGTTTGTCACCCTTGGTAGAGTGCCATTGCATCAGCTCATGGCAACCTCAAACTCTTGGGCTCAAGTGATCCTCTTGCCTCAGTCTTCCAAGTAGCTTGGACTACACTTGGTTACTTTTGTAGTCCGTCACTACACTTGGCTATTTTTATCGACGGGGTCTTGCTCTGGCTCAGGCTGTTCTCCAACTCATGAGCTCAAACAATCTATGTGCCTCAACCTCCCAGAGTGGTAAGATTGCAGGCGTGAGCCACTTTGCCCAGCCCTAGGATTTTAAAAGGAATAATTATGTCCCTTACGATAAAAACAAAAATCACTGCGAGAGTCTACCTGTTCTTAAAGAAGTTTTCATTTTACCACCATAGAAATAGCAATCTGAAATAGATTGTAATTTTGTACTTAAATGAGACAGCATTTAATTTCTTTCTCTTCCACTAGATAGCAGACTAGTAAATGAATCCTGAGTGAAGGAAAGAAGTGCCTTTGTCTCCTAAGAATAAGGAGTAGAGTTGAATATGTGAATTTCGCCAGAGATTGCAATGTGAACGCTAATATGCTATATGTTCAGTAAGAGATTTTACCAGTGTTCCCTCAGAACAACTTATTGCCATTAAGGGTAATTTTTTAACTTCATTTCACCCATTTTTGAAATATGCTTTTAATTTTAAATCAAAACCAAGGTGCAGTATTATTAATTACCTCCAAATTATGTTTACATAAGTGTTTTTCAGATGAGGGTTTTATTTTGAAAAAGGCTGAAGGAAGGTACAATGGGACTTAAAACACATAAAGTATAAGTAGTATATGTGAAACTAGATTCAATGCATTCAAGACGGAAGTAGAAATGAGGAAATCCAAGGGAGAGTGTAGAGTTTACTGATATAAGCAATCCTCTTGCCTAGGGGTGGAGTTGAGAAGGAGAAAAAGACCATTAATTCTTTCTTTCTTTTTTTTTTTTTTCATTTTAATGTCTCCAGTGAGCCTGGTAATAAAAATTATTTAGTAAAGATAGCATCATGCTGATTGAATTATTACTGAATGAGCATATTTTTAATGATAGAAGAGGTCTCAGTCTTCTAAAGGTACAAAAACTGTTGGTCACAAATCAAAAATATCTTAAATATTTAAAGAGTGTAACATCAAAAAAGTACTGTTAGGAATATAAGATAATTACTTAAAACTATATTAAAATTCTCTTTTTGAAGCTTTGTTTTTGGCCTGTACTAATTAACTGCATTGAATGCTTAATGCCTGATTAATTATGCACATATTTGGTTTGATCATGTTCTAAAGTGTGATTTCATATCTTGGTTGTTGATTCTACATTAGGGTCAGGTTTAATTAAAACCTAAAGAAAAAAGTGCTACTTCAAACTTTATATTACATCTCAACAATACATATATATATAATTAAAGTTGATCACATATAGTAATAGAGTTGTACATCTTTAGGGAGACTTAATTTATATTCCAATCAAATAATAATTTTAAAGTCCAGAAATATAATTATTTCCTTTGGTTCCACCTCCCTTCACTTATTACCTCCTATCACTGAGATTATGGCTTTTCTTTGAGCATACAATTAGACCTGCAGCAGCTGGCGTGGCCTTTGGTAGACCACTATAAAAGTTCACGGATGCCTATAAAAAGTGTTTGACTGCTCTTGTTTTAGTCACAAGAATTGATGCATTCTGCTATTTGCCCTCCCACTTATCTGAATTCAAATAGCCTAGTATAGAATTCAAAGTACAGGCTTTGCAAATGCAAATCACCTCAAATATGCAAATTAAGATTTGTTTAAAAACATGGGTGTTTGGTTAAGGACACTAAATCATTTTTCCATCCAAAGCTATTTTGCTTAATTACAAACTTGAAATGCACATAGAAAACAATCCTACTCCCAAATCACTCAGGTCCAACATGCACTTCTTTGGCGTCTTCCTAATTAAATCCGGCTTCTCAACATTAATTATGAGCTCCATAGGGATAGATATGATTGAAGATATTTAAAGTATAGGCATACATGCTGACCATGTAATGTGGAAGTTGTCTTTGCAGAAGAGAAATCCCAACTCCCAAGTAACTATCACAAGAAAATTATACAAATGTGCTATTATGCGATACATGGATTTAAAATGAAAAATGTGCTGACAAGATTATCACAGCTAGGAGACAACTAGCTTCAAGTTGAGTTTATTGCCAAAAATTATTTTTTAAGTATCTTTTAAATGGAATACATGACTATCTTAAGAAAACGCTCTTATTCATTGCTATCCGGGCATGCCTTGTTTTAATGTGCTTTATTGCACTTGTAGATACTGCATATTTTTACAAATTTAAGGGTTGTGCAACCCTACACCCCACCAGCCTCTTGGGGCTATTGTTCCATAACATGGGCTCACTTCATGTTTCTGTGTCAAATTTTGGTAATTCTCTCAGTATTTCAAACATTTTCATTACTCTTATATCTGATCAGTGGTCTTTGATGTCACTATTGCAGTTGTCTTGGAGTGACACGAATCATGTTCATGTCAAGACAAAGAACTTAACTGATAAATGTTGCATGCTCCACCAGCTGGCTGTTCTCCATCTCTCTCCCTTTTCTCACACTCCCCTATTCCATGAGGTGCAATAATATTGAAATTAAGGGAACTGATAACCCTACAATGTCTTCCGAGTGAAAGGAAGATGTGCACCTATCTCACTTTAAATCAAAAGCTTGAAATGATTAAGCTTAGTGAGGAAGGTGTGTCAACAGTACAGATAAGCTAAGGGCTTTGGGGCCAAATAGTTAACTAATGCAGAAGGGACATTTCTGATGGAAATTAAATTAATCAACTCCGGTGAACATGCAAATTACAAGACTTATTGCTGACTGGGAGAAAGTTTGAGTGATTTGGGTAGACCAAAGTTAACCACAAACTTACCTTACGTGAAAGCCTCATTCAGTGCAAAGCTGTAACTCTCCTCATTTCTATGAAGGCTCAGACCAGTAAGCAAGCTAGGAAAAAAGTGTGAAGCTAGCAGAGGTTGGTTCATGAAGTTGAAGAAAAATAGCCATCTCTGTAATAAAAGTACCTTGTGAAACAGCAAGAGCTGATGTAGAAGCTACAACAAGTTGTCAGAAATAACTAGGAGTATCCAGTGTTTGGCTGGGACTTTCATAGCTAGAGAGGAAATGTCAGTTCCTGGCTTCAAAGGACAGGCTGAGTCTCTTGTCAGGGACTAAAGAAGCAGGGACTTTAAGGTGAAGCTTATGTTCATTTGTCATTCACAAATCCCAAAGTCCTCAAGAATTATCCCAAATCTATTCTTCTTATGATCTAAAAATGGAACAAGTAAAGACTGGGCATCTATTTATAGCATTGTTAACTGAATGTTCTAAGCTCACTGTTGAATCCTGCTGAGAAAAAAAAAATTCTCTCCAAATATGCTACTCTTTGAAGCTATACCTGGTGACACAAGAGCTCTGAAGGAGATGTACAATGAGCTTAATGTTGCTTTTATATTTGCTCATACGACATCCATTCTGTAGCCCATGGATTAAGGAGTAATCCCAACTCTCAAGTTTTATTATTTTAGAAAGATATCCAAAAGGCTATGGCTGCCTTCAATAGTGATCTTTCTGATGAACTTTGGCAAAGGAAATTGAAAACCATCTTGAAAAATTCATCTTTATAGACATCATTAAGAACATTTGTGATTCATGGGAGAATGTCAAAATCAGAATTTGGAAGAACCTGATTGAAAATTTTGCGAATGACTTTGAAGAGTTTAAGACTTTGAAGGAGGAGGTAAGTAATGACATGGTGGACAGAATTTTTCACATATTATTGTATTAAAAATATTCAGTGAGCATTTTCTCAGTACTATTTTTATTTAATACCAGTGACAGTGAACATGTAGCAGTTCAGGACCTAGTGAGAAAGAGCACCCAAACACCGTATTTGAGAGAGAAAAGGCTTTTATTTTAGCCGCAGAGCTTACAGCATAGAAAAATTCGAAATGGCTGCACTCCGGACTGACTTGGTCTTTCCCTTTTTATCTCCAGTCAGAAAGTTCCAACCCACAGGTTCCTTTCTCATTGGTCAGTTTGAACCAAGCGGGAGATGCTGTTCCAGCCCCCACAGAACTACAGGATGTCACAGTAGTGGAAATTTCCAGGTCCCAGGAAATTAGGTCTACAAATTCCTAAAAGCCAAGTCACCATGGAGAGGACCCTGCAGGTGTATCCTATGGTCTCCTAGAGAAGACCTCTGTTCTCCTAGACCTCATCCTTCCCTTCCTGGGTATCAGCCAGTTTAAGGCATTGACACTACCATAATGACAGATAAAATTTGATGAAGCAACAACAAATAAATAATTCCAATGTAATCTAAGCTCTGTGAAGGAAATAAGCGAAGATCAACTTGAAATGGATAATTATTTTTGCCCAACTCATTTCTCCATAAACTGAAATTATGAACAACACTAAGAAATTTGGATAAATCAACTGATTTTGAATCATAAAATGTGATGGGACTCTTCTGAAGTAGGTTCTTAATTCATACTTTCACCAAAATAAAATTAAATTAAAGATAGATTGCCCTGTTTAGAAAAAATGACACCATACACATAAGAAGAAAATAAGCACAAATATTTTTTCTAATCTAGTGGTAAAGTAGGCTTCCCTAAATATAACTTTCCTATATAACTAAAGGCAACATACATGAATAAATACATTATAAATGACATTCTATAAGTGAGATGGGGAATTTACCTGCAAAAGCAACATAAAAGGCATAAAAAATGTAAAAATATTTTAAAACTTACAGAATAAACACAGATAAAATTGAGAGCCATTTTTATGTCAAAAGATTTTAATTTTTTTTTTTTTTTTTGAGACAGTCTTACTCTATAGCTCTGTGTAGAGCACCATGAGGTCATCATAGCTCACAGCAACCTCAAACTCTTGGGCTGAAGCAATCATCTTCCATTAGCCTTCTGTGTAGTTGGGACACCAGGTGTGTATCACAACACCTGGATAATTTTTCTAGTTTTAGTGGAGACAGGGTCAGGGTCTGGCTCTTGCTCAAGCTTGTCTCAACTCCAGAGCTCAAGCAATCCACCTGCCTGACCTCATAGACAGCTAAGGTTGCAAGCAAGAAAAAATTTCAGCTGCCTGACTGAAATTTAATCGCTTTTTAATTGTAACCTGCTCTTTAATGGCATCTGTTTTCAGAATGAGCTCTGTTTTACATTCGTGAAGGAATGGCAAATACGTGCAAAATTCCTGGGATGTAATTTGTCAAAACAGCCAATAACAGATAGAAAGTTGGAAAAAGAATGCTTGACAAAAGAAAAAAAAAATCAGAGAAGATTCTTCTGTCTTTTGTGCTTTGAGAGTAAATCTAATAGGAGCTTCAACAAAAGTAACTATTCCAAAGTGCCCTTTTGATAAAATAAATCCATTTTAATCACTTTAATTGAATTTTTATTCATATAAGTTTCACTCAAATATATTGTCATAACGTATTAGATTCTAAAATATTTGGTTCTGTATACTCATGGGTGCTTTACCTTTTGTACTAAAATTTGCCATTTTTATATCACTTTAAAAATCTTATTTACATACATTTGTATGTTGAGATAAAGGCACAAATGATAATGCATTTAATAAAGTGATTATTCTAAAACCCTTATTTTTGCATGTTATTTTCAAGTTGTCACAGTTTGGGTGAATTTCTCAGGGAACATGCAGTATCAAACAAGGACTATAAAAAAATCACTGGTTTTATTTATTAAATTAAAAGTAGGCTATAGCCCAACCACAATAAATATATACATTGAAATTCATCTTTTTGAAATGTATTCTAAAGAGAAATCCAAGTATGCAGGAAGCTGTATTTCTTTTTCTTTTCTTTCTTTTTTTTCCTGGCACAAATGCTACTGTATTTTTTCTAGAGTGGTAGTGACAGAGATAAAGAAAAATGCTGAGTGTCAGGGCATGTCAAATGAAAAAGTGGATCACACAATGTAGCAAATTACTATAAAAGATGTACTTACTTATAGTCCCTTCTCTTCTGGATTAGATGAGTTCATGGGTCAGTGTATGGGCAGAAAAACAGATTAAGACAGAAAGTATAGGCTCGGCGCCTGTGGCTCAAGTGGCTAAGGCACCAGCCACATGCACCTAAGGTGGCAGGTTTGAATCCAGCCTCGGGCCGGCCAAAACAACCAAAAAATAGCTGGGTGTTGTGGCAGGTGCCTGTGGTCCCAGCTACTTGGGAGGCTGAGACAGGAGACTTGCTTGAGCCCAGGAGTTGGAGGTTGCTCTGAGCTGTGATACCGTGGCATTCTCCCCGGGGGATAGCTTGAGGCTCTGTCTCAAAAAAAAAGAAAGACAGAAAGTATAGACTTTGGCGAAGGGCTATAAGAGCTAGAGAGGAGGAAGGACCTGATGGCTACTGATGGAATGTCATGGTGGATGCCAGATGTGAGAAGGGAGTGGGGATGTGGAGGGCTGGAGGTGCGTGTGTCTAGCTTTGGGGGGAGTTCCAACACATATCACGATGCCCCCTGTCTCAAAGCCCAAACACATTTTTCATGACCTGATACATAGCATTCTGAGAGTCCTACTTTGGGGTTTGAGGTGCAAATGAGAGACTAGCTGAGGGCACTGCCTGGCTCTAGCACACTCATGAGAGAGCAGCTCTAAATGGAACAGAAAAAATGGAACTGAATTGTTTGTTCAACTCCCCAACACTAGAGTAAGAGACAGCTTCATCCCTTGGAACATATGATTTAAGCTATCTGATTCTAGATATGCTCCTCTTCTGTTTATTAGATAGAGCAGTGACTTTACAAATAACTGATGATCTATAAATTAAAGAAAATGAAGAATAAAATTGAAACAATTGGTGTTAATATGTATTTATCATATGCATTTTTAACATTTAAATAAAAGCTATGTAAATTTATGTTAGAAAGTCTTTCCAAGGGGGAAAAAATTCATAGAAAAACTTAGATGTTTCCTGCTTGTTCCTCAGCCTCCATTTCCATTTCCGTCCCCAGCAATAATCATTGTCAACATTTTTCTCGATGTGATTTTCCAAGCATACATTTTCGTGTATTATAACACTATATATTTACATCCATATATTTTCATCTATGTATTTAGATATAATAGATAGGTGGACAGATAGAGTTCTACATATATCTCTATATGAAAGTGTATATGTACACAAAATTCTATATAATTGAAAAATATGTAGTACACTTTTTAATTTCTGTGTTTTTCTTAATACCCTTTTGAAAATCTTTATATGTCAATAAATGTATATCTGCCTGTTTATAAATGATTCTAGTAATTTGAAGGGTAAATGAACTGTGATGAATTTAATCAATTACTTGTTGATGATGCATTTGGGTTATTTCCAGTCTTTCTACATTATGAGCAATGCTTTCGTTATCATATTTTAGCATAAGTGAGTATTCTGGTCATATAGATTCCTGGAAACACAAGTACTAAATGAAATTCCTTCTCACTTAAATTTTGTTTTTTATTAAGAGATTTGCAGTTGAAATACCCATCAATATAGTTAAACTTTCATGATCCAACAGTGATAAGAAATATTATGCATGTATTTTAACTTGCATGCCATGATTATGACTATATTTAGGAATTATATCACATATTATTGGATATCTTTTTATTTATAAATTATAAATACCATTTTCTCATTTTGATTTATAGAAACTTTTTTTGTGAATTGGACTGTTAATCTCTTTTTAGTTATAAATATTGCTATTTTTTTCTCTGAATATATTAAGCTCAATCAGACTTAATTGTTACATTCTTCAAATTTCTATATATTGTCTCTATGGATAAGTTATAGTCTTGATTACAGCTGTAATTGTGCAGATAAATCAAAATTGTGCAATGTTTGAGAGGATCTAGGAATAAAATCCTAGAGAAAATAGTGGATTTTATTGATTGACAAACTTGAGGACAAATAAAGAGGATTTACTAATTTAGATTAAGAAGTTAAGGTTCCCTGTATCTCTTGTTTTTCACACTGTTAATGTTTTTCCACTTGTTTTGCAGTATTAATTCTTGAATAGACTTTGCAGTTTTGTAAATTTTATGTATTTTTTAATAGCCAATATTTTGCAATTTTAGCATTTTATCTATTTTCATATTTTTAATTGTATCATTTTATCCCTTTCATTTTAGTCATTACCAATTAAAAAACATTGTTAAACTATGTCTTTAATTCCAAACATTATCTTCTGAGTACATTTTTTATTCCTCCTATACATTCTGGTGTGTATTATGTGCTATTCTGATTTTATTCTTTTCTTAATATTTGCTGGAATTTAGTTTAGCTTCATTTATTAATTCTATAGCTATATATAGAAGGATTTCATAAATTTCCATTTGGGTTGATTTGTTTTTGCCCTTCCCTTTTTTTATTTTAATATATTATTGGAGGTATAAATGTTTTTGGACACCTGGATTAATATTGTACTACTTATGTCAAGCCATAGGTGGCTGATAACCCAAATGGTGACCTCGTTCCCATTAGACAGTTTTTATTTTCCTTCCCCTGCATAATGTCCACTGAGGTTTACTTCCCACTATGCACATGTGTGTTCATCAGTTAGCTACAATTTATTAATCAGCAGATGGGGTGTTTGGTTTTCTAATTTTGAGATACTTGGGGAGCATGGTCTCCACTTCCATCTAAATTGCTGCAAATATATATATAAAATTTTATTAATCCACTCATGAAGTGATGGCACTTGGGTTGATTCCACATCATGGAAATGTTTAATAAACATTTGAGCACAAGTGTCTTCTTGATAGACTTATTTTCTGTTGGTAGATTCCCTGTAGTAGGATTGCTGAATCAAATGGTAAGCTTGCTTTATTTCTTTGAGGAATCTCCATACCATTTTCCATAGAGGTTGTACTAATTTACAGTCTCGCCAATAGTGAAGAAGTGTTCTTTTCTTTCTGCATGCACATCAGTATCTACTGATGGACATTTTAACAAAATCCTTTCTAATAGAGGTAAGGTGATATCCTATTGTGGTTTTTCAATTTGCATTTTCCTGATCTTTAGTGAAATTGAGCATTTTTTCATATGTTTATGGCCTATCAGTCTATGTTCTTTTGAAAAGCTTCTGTTCATATCTTTTGCCCATTTCTTAATGGCATTTTTTTTTGTTTCTTGCTGATGTGCTTGAGTACCTTGTAGATTCTGGTTATTAGCCATTTATGGGTGTATAGCTTAAGACTATTCCCCCCCATTCTGTAGGGTGTCTATTTTCTCTGTTGATTATTTCCTTTGCTGTACAGAACCATTTTAGTTTAATCAAATCCCATTTATTAATTTTTGTTGTCATTATTGACATTTTCATTTATTTCTGCCTCGATCAATATCTAGAAAAGTTTTCCTACATTTTCTCTTGAAAACAATTTAATGTCTTACATTTACCACTGTTATCTGTGTCGAATTAATTTTTGTGATTGATGAGAGATAGGAATCCTGTTTCATTCTTCTGCATGAGACTATCTAATTTCCCCAGAACAATTTATTAAATGGGGCTTCTTTTCCCTGTATATTTTATTGTCTGCTTTGTCAATGATCAGATGGCTGGAGATAGGTGGTTTTAAACCTGGGTTCTCCATTTTGTTCCATTGGACTATGTCTCTGTTTTTGTACCAATACCATGCTGCTTCTGTGACTATAACCTTATGGTCTGAAGTCTGGTAATGTGATGCCTTCAGGTTTGTTCCTTTTGCTTAAGATTGCTTTAGTTATCTGTGATTTATTCTGAATCCAAACAAAGCACAGAGTTATTGTTTCTAGATCCATGAAGTATGAATTGGTATGTGATGAGGATTGCGTTGAATCTGTAAGGCACTTTGACTAGTATGGACATTATAACTATGTTGATTCTGCCAATACATGGGCTTGATATAGTTTTTCATGTGTTGGCTTCTTCTGTGATTTCTTTCCTCAGTGTTTTGTAGTTCTTCTTGTAGAGATCTTTTACATCCTTGGTTCAGAATATTCCTAAGAATTTTATTTTCTTTGCAGTAATTTGGTGTGGTATTTAATTTTTGATTTGACTCTCACTCTCAGCTTGATCATTTTTGGTGGATAAGAATGCTACTGATTTGTATATTGATAAGACTTTGTTGACTTTATTTATCAGTTCCAGGAATCTGTTGGTGGAATCTTTGGGGTTTTCTAATTACAAGATCAGGATGTCAGTGAAAAGCCACAGTTTGAACTCCTCTTTCATGAGCTGGATACTCTTTATACTTCTTTCCCCTGCCTTATTGCTCTTGCTGGGACTTCCAGCACTATGTTCAGTAAACATGATGACATTTGATCCTGTTGTCTCTCTAGTTCTTAGGGGGGATGTTTTCAGCCTTTTCCCATTCATCATAATGTTGGTCCTGGGCTTGTAATATATGACTTTTATAATTTTGAGATATTTTCCCTTAATGCCTAATTTGTTGAAGATTTTTATCATGGAAGTTACTGAATTTTTTTTTTTTTATTGAATGGTAACTATGTACATTAATGCACTTCTGGGGTACAGTGTGGGGTTTTCACATGCAATCCGAAATACTTCCATCAAACTGATCAACACAGCCTTCATGTAATTTTCTCAGTTGTAGTTTTAAAACGTTCTGATTCTACTCTTAGAGAGTTTCACTTGTACCCCTGTAAGATATATCTCAAAAATGGTCCCTCCAATCCCCCTCCCTCCACCCATTCCCTCCCTCCCTTCTCCCTCCCCCCTCCCCACATTCTTAGGCTATTTGGTTATAGCTTTCATATAAAAGGTATAAATTAGTTTCATAATAGGGGTGTGTACATTGGATACTTTTTCCTCCAATAATTGCCAGGTCATGGAAGAAGTTACTGAATTTTGTTGAATGCTTTCTCTGCTTCTGTTG
>CAUYQV010055100.1:0-12924 GCA_963574575.1 Galagoides demidoff
AGGCGCCTGTGGTCCCAGCTACTTGGGAGGCGGAGGCAGGAGACTCGCTTGAGCCTAGGAGTTGGAGGTTGCTATGAGCTGTGATGCCATGGCACTCTACCCAGGGGGATAGCTTGAGGCTCCGTCTCAAAAAAAAAAAAAGTTTAAGATAAAGACTAGAAACAAAAACCTTGTAAAGAATGAACGAAGATAAATACATTCAGAAAAGAAATCAGATGAGTGCTGCGTTGAAATATTAAGCAATAATAATAATGCAAAGAAAGTAGCATTCACATTGTCAAATAAGAGTATGTCTATTATAGAATGCTTTGACTCTGAGGTTCGGTATGGAGGCATCAGTTAATATTTTTTTTCCACAGTCTCAAAAAATAAACAACTAATATTTATAAATAAAAGTAAAAGATAATTTCAAAGAACAGATCATGCCAAATTTTATAGACAATAGAAAAAGAAGAAATACTTCAAAATCATTCTACTTAATCTGGATACACCTGATATTAAAAGTGGAGAAAACATATTATTATAAAGGGGAAATTACAAATATATTTCACTTATAAACGAGGATACAATATCTTAAACAACATATTACCAGGTTGAATTAAAAATTAGTGTGTAAGTAATGTACTTTGGTCAAAATTAAATCCAATTTATGTGAGAATTAGTCACTATTTTGTTTTCTTTTTTTTCTTCCTTTTCTTTCCCTCACACCCTCCCTCCTTCTCTCTCTGATCTCCTCTTCCCCCATGCCCCACCATGTCATTAATTGTCCTCATATCAAAGTTGAATACATAGTATTCATACTTCTCCATTCCTGTGATGCTTCACTAAGAATAATGTGTTCCACCTCCATCCAGGTTAGTACAAATGCCACAAAAATCTCCATTTTTTTAATGGCTGAATAATATTCCATGGTATATATATATACCACAGTTTACCAATCCATTCCTAGGTTGAAGGACATTTAGGCTGTTTCCACATTTTAGCAATTGTAAATTGGGCTGCGATAAACAGCCCAGTACAAGTGTATTTATAATAAAAGGTTTTTTTTTCCTTCTGGATAGATTCCCAGTAATGGGAGGATCAAATGGGAGGTCTAGGTTGAATTCTTTGAGGTTTCTACATATTTCCTTCCAAAAATGTTGTATTAGTTTGCAGTCCCACCAGCAAATGGCTAAGCAAATGTAAAAATGTTGCTTTCTCTTCACATCCGTGCCAGCATTTGCAGTTTTGAGATTTTGTAATATAGGCCATTCTCGTTGGGGTTAGATGATATCTCAGGGTGGTTTTAATTTGCATTTCTCTAACAATTAGGGATGATGAACATTTTTGCTTTTGCAGTTTTTGGCCCAGGCTGGGTTTGAACCCACCACCTCTGGCATATGGGGCCAGCGCCCTACCGCTTTGAGCTACCGGTGCCACCTGGGGATGATGAGCATTTTTTCCTGTGTTTGCTAGCCATTTGTCTGTCATCTTTAGAGAAGATTCTATTCATCTCTTTTCCCCATTGATGTATGGGATTGTTGGTTTTTTTCTTGTGAATTAATTGAAGTTCTGTATAGATCCTGGTTATAAGCTTTTGTCTGATTCAAAATATGCAAATATCCTTTCCCATTGGGTAGGTTGTCTATTTGCTTGGTTGTTGTCTCCTTGTACAGAGACAAAAAAGCTGTACAGAAGCTTTTCAGTTTAATTAAATCCCATTTGTTTATTGCTGTTGTTGCTATTGCCTTGGCAGTCTTCCTCATAAAGTCTTTCACCAGGTTAATATCTTCCAGTGTTTTTCCTATTCTTTCTTTGAGGATTTTTATTGTTTCATGCCTTAAATTTAAGTCCATCTTGAATCAATTTTTGTGAGTGGAGAAAGGTGTGGGTCCAGTTTTAGTCTTTTACATGTGGATATCCAGTTCTCCCAGCACCATTTATTGAATAGGGAGTCTTTTTCCCCAGTGGATGCTCTTATTTGGTTTATCAAAGATTTAGCTGGCTGTAAGTTGTTTGTTTCATTTCCTGGTTTTCTTTTCTTTTCTTTTTTTTTTTTTTTTTGGAGACAGAGCCTCAAGCTACCCCCCTGGGTAGAGTGCCATGGCATCACAGCTCATAGCAACCTCCAACTCCTGGGCTCAAGCGAGTCTCCTGCCTCAGCCTCCCAAGTAGCTGGGACTACAGGTGCCCGCCACAACGCCTGGCCATTTTTTGGTTGCAGCCATCATTGTTTGGCGGGCCCGGGCTGGGGATTCAAACCCGCCACCTTAGGTGTATGTGGCTGGCGCCTAAGCCACTTGAGCCACAGGCGCCGAGCCAAAAAAATGACCATATTTTCTAAGTCACACTCACAAATGTACTCTGAATGTACTGTGCCCTGCCCCTTAGTTAAAATTTCTGAGAGTTTTCATAATTTTTTTCGGATGACTCCTAAATATTTTTAAAAAATCACTTTCTCCAAATTATCAAAAGTCCAATCTAAGCTAAGGATCCCATGACACGGTCAGATTTAATATTAGAACTCCAAATCCTTTTTATTTTTATTTTTTAAAATTTCAGAATATTAGGGCACGCACATGTTTTTGTACATTGAATCAAATGAATGCTCCCTTTACCCCGATGGTGGGCATCGTACCACTAGCTGTAACTTCACATTCTTATACAATGTAGGTTTCTCTTTTCCTGTAATGAGCAGTAATGCTCAAGCCTACTGGAGACTGGAGATTGTACGTGGACCGGGGCTGACAGCTTGGCGGCTTCTCTCTTTCTCACTTTGCATCCTCTACAACTTGCTACCTAAAGGTGTAGCCTCTCTGGATTGACTGAGGGTGAGCAAAGGTAAAGATTCAGGGAAGGTTTTCCTTGAATGACTCACCCGTGATCTGGTGTCTGTGTCTCTGGAAATGGCAGTCCAGAGCTGACTATTTCTTTGCCAGGATTTTTTGCAAATTCCCCCAAGATTCACTTCTGGTCACAGCCGATGATCATTCCCTCTCACATCTTCAATGCCTCTCCCCCTCACCCATTTCTGACACCCTCTCAGGCCCTGGATTCCAGCAGTCACCATCCAGATTGGGGTCCCATTGCTGCTTCTCATAGTATGACAGTGTCTCTTTTAATAGAATTCCAAGCTACTCCTTTAATGGGTCCTACATCTGGTCCACACTCCTTTGTCCCACCTTCTAAGAAACCACCGCTCCTTCCCAGCTTCTCCTTAGGAATTCCCACGGAAAGACTCAGACCTCAGTTCCGTGTTCACCAAGTGCCAGCGGACAAAAGTTGAGCCCTCCCAGTACAGTTTCCCAAACCTCTTACAGTTCTCTATTCTCTGACGGTGAGAGACCACCAAGGGTTAAAGCTACTGACGAGCCCTCCATTTCTTAGCACATCCTGCATCCCTGTCACGTTAGAATGTGGGGTACGAGAAGCTCATTGCATTATCCTTAGCCTTGGGTGTTTCTGCTGAAACTCCACGATAAAAAAAGGGACTTTTTTAACACACTGCTGAATTATTTCCTTTTGTATTTTCTTTTCTCTAATTTTGCTATGTTCACGAGTTTTTTTCCCCTATGAGTATCCAGGGCTAATTTTATGAACACAAGTTGGCAGTAGTATATATATTTGTTCAACAAAAACCTTAAACATTACTTCTTAACAAAACCCACCACAGGAAATTCCCTTGAGGTTTGTAGTTATAAAAATATGTATAAGCTTCTCTTAGAATTCCACTACAGTGAATAACAGGAACAAACCACCCTTACTGTATGTCCCCAGGGCCACATTGATGACACTTCTCTCCTCACTGTGTTAATAATTCTTGTTGTAATTTAAAAAGTCATAATCATGGGCTTACTGAGGAAAGGTTATCAAGCTACCCAGGAAAGGTTTTCAAGACTGGCATCTCTGGTGAAATTGCCACTCTTCAAAATCTTAACCACAGTTCCTCAGTCTAAAAATTGAACTTAATTAGGGAAGCCAAAATTTATCAGACTCAAAGCAACCCAACACAATTACCTAATAACATGTGATAATTGATGCAAATCTCAGATCACGAACCTAGTTGTCCAAGAAGTTTTATATTCTATGTTCACTATTTGAATTTAACTACTATTTGATGACTCTGTGCTTCTGAGTAAAGAAACTTAATATTGGTTATTTCATGGTAATCTGTTGATTTCAATTTTCCTTCAACAAATCAGGACATACACAGAGGTGGGGGGAGGATGGCTTACATAGCTCTGGGAAAGGGCAATCTAGTCTTTGCTATCCTTGATAAAACACCCACTTCTCTCAGGAAAAAACAAAAGCTTCTCCTATCTCTATCTCCCCAAACTCCCACTCACCCCCCCAAACATTCCCACATCAGAAGCTGGCAATTACCATAACTCAATCACTCTAAGAAATACCTTCGATCCAAACTGAGCAAGAACAAAAAATATAAACAGATCCCAAGGGCAAGAAGAAAGAGCAGAAAGTAGATAAAATGTGATAAACAGTCAATAATTTATTCCATTTCTTACGATTTCAAATGACATCAAGAAGCCACTTGGCCATTTTATAAGCATCATGGAGTTTTTAGAAACGTCCATGTGGATTTAGGAGCTCGTACCAAGAAAGAGCTCACAGACCCCCAGCACTCAGTGTAGTGTGAACTACAGGCAACTCATCTTAAAGAAAATAACTGGGACTGGTAGAGGATTGTTACATAAATTCTAGCCCTTCTGCACTAAATGGTGCTTCCACAGCTTGGGGAAGTTAATTTTCTTTTTTTTTTTTTCCTAAAGCCTCATAGGCATTGTAGTGACTTTGGTGGGCTCTAGCTCAGAAACAATGGTGGATCCAATTCTTAAATAGGACACATTTATTACAAGCCTACAGTGTAAATGGCAAGTCAAATCAGAGACAGGACATGTTTACGGCTGGATTCCCAGACAGCACAAATAACCAAAACACATGGTGGAAGGTAGTGAGTGCTGAAGAAATGGAGTGTTGGGAGCCGCACACGGAGAATGTTTCAGGGAAGGGAGCTGGGGTGGCCTTGTAGGTGTTTGAGCTGAATCCTAAAATGACAAGGATGTGGAGGCTTGGAGGTAAAGGATGAGGGCAGTCTGAGGAACTAGTATAACCAACAGCAAAGAGCAGGAAAAGAAGGGATTGCAGCAGGAAGAAGGAATGAGATTAGAGAGAGGTTGAGGCACCCACAAGGAGGGACTTGAAAATCCAACTAAAGGGTTTGGAGGGTCTTCTGTCTTTGTTTTTCTTGTGATTATCGGGCAAGAGAATGCAAATATCAGAACTGTGCTTCAAAAGCAATAGGAAGGAGACTGAAAAACAGAGTCAGGGGAAAGATGAAGGCAGCCAGGAACAAGATGTTGATACAGTCCCCGTGGCATCTGCAGGGAGACTGCCTAGGACCAGCACCCCCACTACAAGTGCTCAATGGGACGGGGTTAAATGATTGTCAAGAAAGGATAACACTGATTCCTACAGGGAAACCTAAAACTAGAAGCAAAAATTAAGATCATCTGACAGGTGAGAAGATGGGGGTCATGAATGACTAAGCGTCTTAGAGATGCTCTCCACTCACCAGCATTCTCTCTCTCTATCTCTCAACAGAAGAATATTTAACAAGTTTAGTCTCTTTCTTTCTTTGTTATCTGCCTGAGGCCCAGGACGTATGAAGCAAAGCACAATTTTCTTTTGAAAATAATTATTTTTTTTGAAGGACTCAACTACATTTTTTTTCTAGATACAAAAAGCATTATTGGCTCACTAAAAGTAAATAATTTAATTCAATGAATAACTTGGAAAACTCTGAATATTATTGGTAATTCTATCCCCAGAGATAAGCACATTTAATTTGTATAAGCCTTTCCAGGTCTCTGAGGATGCATGGAATAAAAGTCCCTGGATTGGTAGATTTACAGATACAGTAATACATTACACTAAGTAAACTTTTTATTTGGAATGATCCTATAATCCATTCATTATCTGAAATAAACTCCTGTGCTCTTTTGTTACATGAAAATTTTGTCATTGTTGTTTTTACACCTTTCAAAGTCATCTCAAGATTAAAATCTACACACTGAATTTAAAGAGCTCTGTTGAGCTATCTCTCCTGGACCACATTATTGTCCTTACTTTAATTAGTTATAATATGTCTATAGGACATTCGCTGTAAGGGAGCTGGCAGTCCTCATCAAACTCCAGGAAGTAAATAGCAGCTACTTTTAATCTTAGTGCTCAGATTCATAAATGCAGGCATCCAGCAGTTCATAATGAGCTCAAGGTCACCTGGTACATGAACAGCAGGCCTGAAAAATCAAAGCCTCGATTTTGCAGCCTGAAACTTTTCCCTAAGGATGGAAATCTCTTCACAGAACATTCAATCTGATAGATCTGGACCTCAGAGACAACCTAGCTCACATCTCGGCTTTGCAAGAGTGGAAACAAAGGACGGAGGGCTTTGACGGCTTGCGTGTGTCAGGAGGATGGTTAGCGACTGATGTTTCCATTGTTTTAAAACAAAACAGCGTGTAGAATTTCCTGAATACTGGGAGGAAAAGTATTAAGGGAGAGTTTCTCAAAATTTAAAAAAAAAAAAAAGTTAATTGGAAACAAACCCTATTGAGTTGAAAATTAGAGTTCATTAAAAATGAAGAAAGGATAGCCTGACTATTTTTGACTTGAAGAAAGTGATTTAAAGTAAAGTAAATTTCATTTTTTTTAACTCAGGCTCTATTACTTCAATGAGTTTTCAATTTAAATTATTAAGTCAATACATATTTTATGATTTTTAATTAACTTCACTTTTTAAACATTACATCTAGCTTTGTTACACTTTTAAAACAGATTTCTGGCAATGTGTAATATGATACTATTTTTTTAAGTGGTGTGTGGCAGGGATGGTATGTGTGAGTGTTTAAAAGGTCAAAATATTAACAATATTAGTAACCAAAATATCAACCTTAGATGGTAGAATTTTGAATTTTTATTTGCCTTTTTCTTATCTGTGCTTGAATATTTTGCCATTTTTCTACAATAAATATTTATTTCTTACATCTGCAAAAGCATGCTGACAAGGAATTAATGATTTTCCCAGCCTTTGTGGGAAAACAGCTATTGTATTTGAAAAGGAAAAGCACAGTGCTGTTTGTTTGCTGTGGTGGATACTGTGCTTGGCTTGCCTGCTTAGTACCTGCTGGAGCCCCCTTCTGTTGTAGCTCATCTTCCTGGACTGCAATGTTTGGAAAGCTCAGAATTAGCTCCTTTGCTGCTAGGGTTTGAGATGAGACTTGGTGCTGCCCCTTAGCTACTGTCACAGGAGGCTCTAACTTAGAAGTGAGTTGAGTCGGGGGGATGCAGGTGTAGGGTGTGGTTGGTGGCAGAGCACAGCAGAAGCTGGGTGGTTCTGCAGTCACCAGCTTCCCAATGCTACAGGCGCTTGACACCAGAGGGGCTAATGCCCTGATCACCGCAGAGTCAGTGTGAGCCTGGTGGCAGGAATTGTTCCTGGAAACTGCATCTGCCACCCATTTCTTGGCCTTCCCAGTGATACTATAAGCTGTTTAATATATCGTAATAAATCGAAGTCTTAAAATTATCTATGACCACTCTGCTGCTCGCAGTTGAACACTAACCCAGGGAATTGTGTTCAAAATGTTTTCATGTGCTCTCCTGATCCTCAGCCCATCATTCATTTACCTGCTTGCTGTCAAAACATACAAACAAAAAGACTAGAAAATCCAACAACACAAAAAGTTACATATACATTAATCAGTAAAAACGTGTCCTCAAGTTCTTTGTCCCCATTCTATGCCCCAGAGGAAGCCACTATCAGTAGTTTGTTGTTTCATATCTTTCCAGATTTTTCTTTTTTTGAGACAGTTTTATTTTGTCACCCTTGGTAGAGTGCCATGGTGTCACAGCTCACATCAACCTTAAACTCTTGGGCTCAAGCGATCCCCTTGCCTCAACCTCTCAAGTAGCTGGGACTATAGGCTCCCATCACAATGCCTGGCTATTTTTAGAGATAGGGTCTCGCTCTGGCTCAGGCTGGTCTTGAACTCATGAGGTCACATGCTCCACCTGCTTCAGCCTCCCAGAGTGCTAGGATTACAGGCGTGAGCCACCTCACTTGGCCCTTTCCAGATATTTTTTATGCCTTCAGAAAGTATAAACACATAGAGAGGTCATTTTTACTCTTCCATTTTTACAAAAAAATGACACGACATGGTATAAACATAAGTTCTGCAAGCTTTTTATATCTTTCCATATTTATATATGCTGAACTGCCTGGTTCTTTTTAATGACAACATATTATTCCATATTATGGAGGAGATAAAATACATTTCAATCCACCCTGCTTGGATGAGCATGGTGATGTTTACAAACAATGCTATAATAGTCACTCTTTATTAGATATCTTTGTGCATGGGTTTGACTATTTCTGGAGATAGATTCTGAGATCTAAACAGGAAAAAAAATTACATGTTGGCAGATTGCATTTAACAGTGTTTTTAAAGAATAATGCCTGTTTTGTTTATTACTGTATCACCAGTGCTTAGAACAGCATCTGGCATGTACAAGGCACTAAATAAATATGTGTGAAATGAATGCTAAATGAATGATCGAAAACAGACTGGGAAATGTATTAATGCGATTCACCACAAGAATGGATTAAAGGAGAAAAAAGGAAATATACAACTATTATGATGGATGTTCCCACAGATTGGGTAAAACACATCCATTCCCGATTTTTAAGAAAAATTATACGTCAAAAAATAGAAGAAATATCATTCACCTGATAAAGGGACTTATCAGAGAACAACAGCAAAATATATTTCTAAATATTCACAAAAGAAAGAATAGTTGCTACTTTCAAGGTCTCGGTCATGAATAAAAATAAACTCCCAAGACTGAGATAGGAGAGAAGGCAAATAATATTAAAATAAGGCATAAAATATTAAATGGCCTGTTGACTTCCACAAAGAAATGCAAAACAGGCCTAATAAAAAAGTAAAATCATCAGCCACAGAGGTGCATTGAGTTAACTCTGAAGAAGTCCATCATATTGGAGGCAGGCCTAGGGGTCCAGTTTTAATATTAGGGGTCAGGCAAGAAAAGGCCTTCGGGAGCCGGCGGCTGGGCTACAGTTGGCCTGCCTCCTCTCCAGCAGCCCAGGCCTCAGCAGCAGAGGCAAAGCCTACTCGCCTCATGTCCCTAATGTTCTGCTGTATCTATTCTAAACGCTTCTCGTCCCTTAATTGTGGTCATTTTTAAGGTACAGACAGCCAAGGACAAGGCTCTTTGCAACTTTTGGAAATTCTGTGATAGAAAGTCAAATTACAGAACACAATCAAAGTTCCATAGTTTGGAATTGCATAACCATGTAAAAACATAGCAGGTTGATATATGCTTCTACGGGGCCAAAAAGGGGTCAGTGAAACAGTAAAGCATCAGTGTGCATAGCACGGTCAAATAGGCGGACATGTTTATTGAGATATAATTTGTATGCCATAAGTTTACCCATTTGAAGTGTCTGATTCCATAATTTTAAGCATATTTATATAGTTATGCATTGATCACATAATCTCATGATGGAATATTTTCACCATCCCCAAAGAAACCCTGTATCCATTGGCTGTTGCTCACCGTCCTCCCTCCTGCCAGCCCCAGGTACCCCCCACACGACTTTGTTTCTCTAGATTTGCCCGTTTTGAATATCTGATGTTAATGGAATCAGACCATGTGTGGTCTTGTGTGACTGGCTTCTTTTGCTTAGCATGTTTTCAGGGTTCACCCACTTGGTAGCATTCCTCTTTATGTCCCAGTGCTATTCTATTACATGGATATATCAGATTTTATTTACCCAGTTTTCTATTGATAGACATTTGAAATTGTCTCCACTTTTTGGCTATTATAAATAAGGCTTCAATGAACATCTGTGTGCCAGTTTTTATGTAGACATATTTTAATTTCTCCTATCTATGTAAGGAATGGTATCATTGGGTCATATAACAACTCTAAGTTTAAACTTTAGAAAACTTACCAGACTACGTGCCGAAGTGGCTGAAAGTTACACTACTACCACCAAGGCATGAAAATTCCCATTCCTCCATACACTTGACAACACTTACTATGGTCCATCTTTGTTACTATAGCCATCCTCGTGATGTGAAGTAGAATTGTATTTTGGTTTTGATTTGCATTTTCCTGATGACTCACGATATTGAGCATCTTTTCATGTGTTTATTAGCCATTGATATTTCTTCCTGGGATGAATTATTCAGGTCCTTTACCCATTTTTCAACTGGTTTCTCTGTTTTTTTATGATTGAGATAAGAGTTAGCTATATATTTTGGATACAAGTTCCTCATCAGATATATGATTTGCAGAGTTTCTTCCCTATTCTGGGGGTGGGGGGGACTTTTCACAGTTTTGATGATGTTCTTTGAAGCACAAAAGTTTTTAATTTTAAAGTACAACTTACCAATCTCTTTTACAACTGGGGTGTTTGGCGTCATAGCTAAGCAAGTGTTGCCTAATCCAAAGTTTTACTGATGCAGCAAAGACGAAGGTAAGGTCAAGACTTTGGAAAGTTCAGTGAAGTAGACAGACATGTAAGAAAAAAATTACAGTTATCAAAATTCAATGCAATAAATTCTAAAATAGAAATAAGCACAGAGCAGAGCCTCATCTCAGGCACAATAATAATAATTTATCATCATTGAGTAATTACTACATGTGAAGTACTATGGCAAGCAATTTATAAATATTGTTTTGTGGGTGTGCTGAGGAACCTTGTAGGTAGGTCCTGCTGACGTGCCCTTTCCCAGATAAGGTCAAGGCACAAAGAGGTTAAGTAACTTAGTTAAGCAAGGAAGCAGAGGAAGCCATGTTTGATCCCTGCTGTTTGTGCCCGGAGCTCATGCTCATAAGCACAAACCAAAGACACATTCAACCACCCAGTCGTGGTCAGGAAGAAAGGGTTTTTTTCATTTATTTAAGATTCATAGGAAGGCAAAAATGATTAGGTTACATTGTTTGCATTTGTTAGGTAAAGTTCAAGTTATAGTTGAGCCCTTCACCTGGGGGTGTGCTGTATATCCTTACACTGTGCTGATTATGTTAGAGCTGACCAGTCCCGTTCCCTCATTCCCTCTCCTCTTTCGCTCCTCCTCACCACTTGAATTGTGTTTTAAAAAGAAAGTATTTAAATATAGCACTGAATGATGTCTCTTAAATACCTTCTCATCTAACTCTTGGGACTTTTTTTTTAAAATTTCATCCATTTTTGGAAACATCAGATTGAATGAATAACACTATCCTTTAAGGGCTAAAAGCAAAAATTAAAAATCAGAAGCATCACATACCTTTAAGGATAAAACTCTAAATTTGATAGCCGCTGAGCAGAGGCTCACATTTGATGAGAACAGGGAGACATTGTGTTCTTTCCATTTGGGGGTCCTTAGCAGAGGATCCAGCTCAGATGAGTAATTCAATAATATTGGTTGATTAAATAATTGATTGAATAAACAAAACACAGGAAAGGCACATAAGTTAAAATAGCTGCCAGAAACAAAAATGGTAGTAGTACACACAGAAGAAGAAGAAGACCTCATAATCCAAAACAAAAATTAGTTGTGTCTTAATTATCTCAAGCAATAGAAAACAAATGAAGAGCCTAGTTCTCAGTATGACATGGAGTTTATTCTACTGCCTCAATTCTATAATACATTTTGAAGAGACACAGAAGATATCTCTTATGACTGAATTTTGAAAGTATCCCTGGTGATCTAACAGGGTAGCATTCAGCCTCTGCACACATTCCATGGTGAAAAGCTACTGTGACCAGCTTAAATGTTTACTGTACACAAGTATTCTGTATCTTGACCCAACACCACTTCTTCCAAATGGTACTACTGGAAATGACATAAAACCATCTAATCCTTCTAGCTCATGACAGCGCATGGCATTTATCAGGCTTTCTTCTTCCCATTTGGAAGTCCCATTTGCCTAGAATACCATTCCTACTGACTTCCTATGACCTGTGCATGTGTATTTCAAGAGGATGGTGACATGATTAAGGGAAAGTAACTGTGGTCATGACTAGAGGTTTAAGGAGTCCCTTACCAGCACACATAAAGAAAATCATAGGAAAAACTACATGCACCTGGATAGTATTTTCCCTGTTTCCAAAGCTCACCAAGGGAGTAGCCCATAGGAACGCCACCTACCTCTCTCCCCAGACTGAGGATTCAATAAGCACAGAAATTTGCTTTGGATTGTCTCAGAATAATTTTTCTATCCTTTCCCACCTGTCTATTCTAAAGTCTCTGCTTATGTACTCAGAGACACAAGTATGGGCACAAGAAATGATGCAACCAGGCCCTAAGTATTTCCTGTACAACGGGTCAAAGAAACAGTTGACTTGTAAGGACTATCCCTCAGTAAACTAGAATGCAGGCTGGGACAAATTTCATTTCTACAGATTTTCCCCCGATTTTTCTGTTATCCTAATTTCCTTCCTCTGCTCTTGGTTTAGTTTTTCAGTACCCAGTTTTCCATTCTAAGAGAATCATAGGCTTAATCCGTACTATTAAGAAAAATATAACTTAGACTGAAAATATGACTTTGCTATTTGTAAGAACAGTCCTGCAGGCAGGAAGGAGCACTGAAGGAAGAGGACAAGCTCTGGTTGACAAGGGTCAATCCAAGACCCTCCAGAGTTGCCTTGTGGTCTGTGGGACTGGGAGGTTTGGAGGGAGTGTGATATCACGTTCGTGCAAGAATAATGAGACCTCATGACAGTCCAGGGAAAAGGAAAGGAGAGGATGTGTACTTACAAGTTAGAAACTACACAAAGGCTATCCGAAAGGGCACTAGTATCATACATGTAAGTGGGGCTTCTGGGCTGGGCATGGTGGCTCAGGCCTATAA
>CAUYQV010055101.1:0-19385 GCA_963574575.1 Galagoides demidoff
GCTGTGACTGAGGTTGCTGAGTTAGCTCTTGGTGCTGCTCTGCCCCACGGAAAGGCTCCTTGCTGAGCGCCCATCTACGAGAGCCAGTAGAATATATATTATAGGGAGCACGTTTTCAGGAGAATTTTCGTTTATAAATAACTTTTTTTTTTTTTTGAGACGGAGCCTCAAGCTATCCCCCTGGGTAGAGTGCCATGGCATCACAGCTCACAGCAATCTCCAACTCCTGGGCTCAAGCGAGTCTCCTGCCTCTGCCATCCAAGTAGCTGGGACCACAGGCGCCTGCCACAACGCCCGGCCATTTTTTGGTTACAGCCATCATTGTTGTTTGATGGGCCCGGGCTGGGGATTTGAACTCGCCACCTTAGGTGTATGTGGCTGGCGCCTTAGCCGATTGAGCCACAGGCGCTGAGCCGTTTATAAATAACTTGATAAAACTTTTTCCTCTTTATTTCTAATTATCAATACCATGAGAAAGTATGTTTCTCATTATAATTCCTTTTTACATGAGTGAATGAATATGCCAAGGGAATAACTGAATGGAAAGGGCAAGCTCGGAGTTAAGAATGGCCAGTAAAGCAGGTGAGTAAGAATTCTTTTAAGTTCTCCAAGTTGGTGAAATTTTTCAAAATATTTGGATCCAATTCAAACGAAGACCAACACTATATCCATGAAATATCATAATGACACCCCTGATGAAACCATCTCAAGTCATCAGGAAATCTGGTGGTATATTCTCTGTTCATATTATGTTCAGAATTTCAAGTTTGAATAAGAATTAGGGAGAAATATTGTCACAGCCCCTATGGCCCTGGTCTCAGTCACCACAGGAAGGAAGCAGGCATGATGCGGATTAGAAGTACAAGCTTGCAGGAGGTGGGCTAACCTTGATTGCAGGGTAGCCCTGAGCAACCTCCTCACTAGCCTTTTATTGAGACTATAGAAGACAGGTGAGGGGGGTATTAGACAATGACTACATGCCTAAGGATCACCATGGGCTCTGGCTCTTTCTCAGCAAGGAGCACCTGCAGACTCATTGCCTGAGGGTACACCCCCCCCCCCACCAAGCTGCAAATCATCTTGTCAGAGGTTGTCTGGCTCTTGGTGTCCCCTACAAAATATGATGTTTGTTTTCCTACCTTTTGCTCCATAGAATTTCTGTTTTGGCATTATTTATATTTCCATTTTAAGAGGAAAGATAACCTTTTTCAAATCCAAATCTCTCTGTTCTTTCTGCTGTATGTAAATGTCTGCTCATACGATAGTCCTTATAACAGTTGAAAAAGGACACCAAAACAGAGGCTGCAGAGAAGCTGGGGAAAAAACATGGCTGCTGAACCAGAAAGTCTGAAGCCCATAAGAATGTAAGTATGCATGTACACATAAATTGTATGTATGTAAAGATACATATCTTTACATATGTAAAAAATATATATCTCATTTTTCATGAGTGCATAATATTTCATGGTATTCAGGGGTCCTCAAACTTTTTAAACAGGGGCTAGTTTGCTGTCCCTCAGACAGCTGGAGGGCTGGACTATTGGCCCTGGGATGAGTCAACTGCCAAGCAGAACAGGCAGTGGCAGCAAAAACATCTGGCAGACCAGATAAATATCCTCGGTGGGCCATAGTTTGAGGACTCCTGGATACATATATCACGATTTGTTAATCCATTCATGGGTCCTTGGGCACTTGGGCTGCTTTCATGATTTTGCAATTATGAATTGGGCTGCAATAAATATTCTGCTGCAATAAATATTCTACTGCAAATGTCTTTGTTTTAGAATGATTTTTGTTCATCTGGGTATATACCTAGTAGACGAATTGCAGGATCAAATTGTAGGTCTACTTTTAGTTCCTTGAGTATTCTCCAAACTTCTTTCCAAAAAAGCCAAATTAGTTTGCAATCCCACCAGTGGTGTAGAAGTGTTTACAATTTTTATATTTACACAGATGGAACTGAAATATATTCTTTTTAGTAAAGTACCTCGAGAATGGAAAAAACAGTATGCAATGTACCCAATAGTATTATGAAACCAATATATAATCACCTACACATTCATAGGAATGATAAAACACAACTATAGTCTAGAAAGAAGGAGGGAAGAGGAGGGAGAAGGGAGGAGAGAGGGTGGGAGGAGGGAGGGACTTTGGTGGGACTTTACCTATTCTGTACAACTCAATGGTACGTTACAAATCTATTAAGAGTAGAGTATAAATGTCTCACCATAGCAAACAAGTAAGTGGGGTGATGGCTATGTTAATCAGTTTGATGTAAACATTCCACATTGTATATCAAATCAGCTCATTGTACCCCATCAATGTGCACAGTTATGATTTAATAAAAAAAGAATGCAAGTATTGAGTAACCTAAGTAACTGATAGCCAGTAGTAAGAGCAATCAATGACCAATAGAAAAGGACACCACTGCCTGGAGGCGCAGAGAGGCCAGTGAAAGATTTACAGCCAGTTTCAAATAGAGAAAATATTTCTACCCCTGCAACCTTTGCATCTCCAGCTCTCTCAGCTTTTCACCTTTAGGAGACACACCCCTTTCAGCTCTCTGTGGAAGTGCTCTAAACTTTCTCTTTGTTTTTCCTAAATAAAATCTCTCTCTGTTACCCTGAAACTTGTGTAGGTTGCTTTGCTTTCTGCCCACACTGCCTGTGCTATTCCCGTTTTATTTTCAGTCTCCACTCACTTTTGCTGTTGATCACTGCTGTCCTCAGTTGAACTTTCTAACTCAGCCAAGTAATTGTACAAGGTCAATTGTGTTCAGAGAACAGAGAACCCTGACCCCCAATAAAAGTCTTCTATTTGAAAATTGAACTGTAAGTTTAAATTTTACTGTTTTTCTAAAAATTTTTTTAAAATCTTGTTTTCTTTGATCAACTGTTTTAACAAGGGGTGGGGGGAGGTCCTAGGAATTGCCATTTTCTTCTTCATACTCTGACTTTAGTACACTGGTCAGTGAGTGTTTCCTGGTAGTCTTTACTACTTATATTCTACACTTGATCTTAGCCAAAAGGCCGAGAAGCTATTACCACTTGTATTCAAGTATTTTATGCTGGAACAAATCAAAAAGTATGACAAATTGCAGAGAGCTCCATGGTTCAAATCTGGCATTGCAGTCCCAAACTTGAAACATCCTGAGAGGAGATAGTGCTTACAGCATCCTGCTGGTTGCCCGTTATATATGATTTTCTAGGAAATTTGCTGCCAAGAAGTTGTGAACTGATGCAGAATACGATATATTGATTGGAGACTGGTTGTTTTGGTAGACACAAAAAACGATCACACTGAGTTTGGAGATATAGACATACATTAGTCAATATACTCATCACCAACTTAAAAACTGGGACAAAAAGGGCAAATTTTTTTTTCTAACTTTGCAGTGATGAGGTCTCCTTCATCTGAGATGCTCTGGCATAAATAAAATTTACAGTTATTCTTATAATAGTCTCTCAAGCTCAAGAAAAGCTTCTGAGAACTTCATTTTACAAGTGAAGCATTCTTGGCAAGGAGGAGGTTTGGCAAACAGACAAAAGATTATGCCAGGTCCTGGAAGACCTGTCTCTGTGTAGGAAACTCTATTCCAGTACAACACTTTTCATCAGAAATGTAGGAAGGTTCTAGTGACTAATAGCAATGGTGCTGTGATTTCACACTAAATAAACAAACACATGCTCTTTGCCTCTTATGTGAAATATTCTGTCCTAAGTCATATTAGAAAGATTTTATTTTCAAGCATGCTAGAAAGGCTAGTATTTTGCTACCTTGAATTTTGTAGCTAACTATTTTCTTTATATATTTTTGTTTCTACAACAATTTTATGGTTTTATTTTTTTCTCCCTTTGAGCTTATTGATAGTTTCCATTCAAATTTATTAAAATTATTGTATCTTAATGAAAATATACTCAAATGAAACTTTGTATGTCTTGTTTCCCATTTTCTTCTAAGAATTCAAAATAAGCAATGATTATTGAGATTCAGGGAAAGAATAAATTATGAGTAATTTATCATACATTTTTTTTTTTTTTTGAGACAGAGTCTCCCTCTGCCACCCAAACTAGAGTGCAGAGGCATCATCATAGCTGACTGCAACCTTGAACTCCTGCAGTTAAGCAATCTTCCCTCCTCAGCCACCTCAGTAGCTAGGACTAGGGGTGCACACCTAACTAATTTTCCTATTTTTACTAGAGACAGGGTCTTGCCCTTGCTCAGATTGGTCATGAACTTCCAGGCTCAAGAAATCCTCACATTTTGACCTCCCACAATGCTAGGATTATAGGTAAGAACTTCTTTTTAAAAAATGTTTTATATTGAATTAATTTTAGATTAAAAAGAGCTTTAAAGATAATATGGAGAATACTTTTGTACCTTTCACCCAACTTCCTCTAATGTTAACATTTAGTATCTTACATAACTGTGGGGCATTCATCAGAACTCATAAATTAACCTAAGTACAGTGCTACTTAGGTCATGTCTACTATACCCTTGACACATCCTCATTCTTTCCTTGTTTTTTGTGAATTTGATCATCTTAAAGTATCAATAGTTTTTTAAATCTGGAAAATAATATAGTTTATATCTGTGGTTTAAATAAGAAATGTAATTATAGAAATATAATGAAAACTTTTATTAAAATCTTTTCTCATCAATTCTTTTACCTATTTCAACTTTATTTGGTTCGCTTTCATTATAACTAGTGCATGAGAAAAATTTGAAAGCTAAACAAAATGTCACAATTGCCTTAATTAGGTTCACAGAATTTTTGTATGGAGGGACTTTAGTTTCTAACATCCCCTTTAAAAGAGGAAATGGAGCTATGAGAAGCTGATTTTTCCATGTTGCCGTGGCTATTTAGTGACAGAGCAGGAGTAATGACACCATCTCCATTAATGTTATCACTTCATAGCTGACAAATTGCCCATATGGACGTGATTGCCTTTGGTTTTCACTAAAATTATTTGTTTTTAGAATATACTAAGCTGACCTTCACCTGGGAGATTTAGCTCTAGCTGTTTCCTCTTTCTATGATGTTCTTCCCATAGATACTTTTGAGTCTAATTGTCTCACTGCTTTCCAAAATCTGACCAAATCTCAGCTTCCCCCTGACACTTAGCTTTAGGGCCTACTTAATGTTCCATTCGCTAAGCCCCTGCCCACAGCCTTCCTAGCCTCTGTTTCCATAATTAAATTTGTATAAGGATGTTTTTCCTTTTAAAATACTATATGGCTTTCTTATTTTTTAACTCATTTTTATAATGTCTATTCACCTATCTAGGTAAACACTGAGGAGGAAGAGTTCTTTGTGCATTGATAAGTTTGAGGCAACTAGCACAGTGTTAGACATGCAGTAAATTGTCAATATTTGTTATATGAACAAATGAAGACATGAACCATGTTAATCTTGGTTATATTAACATTGAGGTCCAGAGAATGTAGAACTCTGCCCACTGTCATACTTCCTGTAGCGGTGCATTTTTGAACAGAATCATTTTGTCACTTTAAAATACTGAACACAGACTGGTCAGTCTCCCTGAAGAAGCTAAGGGAGGGGAAATCAACAGGTGTTAATATAGGTGCTTGAAGGAGCGACACCCTGGAACATAAGGAACCCTATTATTTCCACGATGGTTCTACCTTTTGCATGTGAATTCTGCTATGTCCGTATCTATCCCCTGATTCCCTCTATGTTCAGTATTTATATATCCTCCCTACAGAGAAAGCACATAAATCAACACATATACATACAATCAGATACTTTTAAATGACCATTTGTGCAACCATATTCCATAAATATTTTTGTGAAGTGAAGAAAGCTAAGAAGAAATAACAGTAGTAGCAATTATTTCTTGAATATCTAGAATTCATAAGATCATTTTAGGTGTTTTACATATATTATCTAATTTAATGTCTGGAAGTCCATAAATACAATCACATAAATATCTTTTTGTTTACAGAGAATAAATATCTCGTTCAAGTTCTTCCAGGAAGTGACAGAGCAAAGATTCAACTATTAGTCTCATTGAATAAGACACCCACATGAGAGACTTCAGATCCATCTGATACAGCCTTTGATACTCCCTTCTACACAAGCTTGTTTATCTTTTTTTTTTTTTTTTGGAGACGGAGCCTCAATCAAGCTATCCCCCTGGGTAGAGTGCCATGGCATCACAGCTCACAGCAACCTCCAACTCCTGGGCTCAAGCGAGTCTCCACCTCTGCCTCCCAAGTAGCTGAGACCACAGGCGCCCGCCACAATGCCCGGCCATTTTTTGGTTGCAGCCATCATTGTTGTTTGGCGGCCCGGGCTGGGGATTCGAACCCGCCACCTAAGGTGTATGTGGCTGGCGCCTTAGCCGCTTGAGCCACAGGTGCCGAGCTGAACCTTCAGTTTTTAATTTACACAACTGACTGACTAGGATGCGATTTGTGGGAAAGACCATGAATGCAGTTTGGGGCATGTTGAACTTGAGGTGTCCTTTAGGCATTCAAAAATGATTACTGATAAAACAGGTCTCTATGTGTAGGGCTGATCTTAGTGGAGAAACTAGGCCTGGAGATTTGAATTTGGGAGACTTCCATACAAAATGGCAATTGAGGCAATGATGTAGATGACCTTGCCTAAGGAGGCATTAAAAGAGAACTAGATAGTCAACATCTGAAAAGCTACCATAAGTCAAAATGAGACCAACCAAACATCTATGAGACTGTGTATTGATTCGGATGCCAATTTGATGTTAGTGAGCACTTTTTTGGTAGCACGAAGACATTGCACTCCCAGTGGAATGTCAGGGAGTTGGTTCTTCACAACAGGTGAAGAAACAGAATCGGTAGACAGAGAAGGTGAGGGAGGGTGGTAGTCAGAGGGGAGAATAAGATTGGCAAAGGGGTAAGATGAGCATTGTTATTTGAAATGTGTTAGTGAAAATGAACAGCTTTTAATGACTATAATCAAAATTGAGCTTTGAGAATAAATAGACTGTACAAAAGAACTAATGTTCATTAAATCATTTTCTGCCCTACCCCTTACTTGGTAATAGGTTTATGACCATGACATATTTGTTCGTTAATTGCTGTGCTTCCTATTTAATCATGCTTTAATGATTCTCTTAGGAGAAGAGAACATGGCTGAAAAAGACCCACAGAGAGACTTGAATTCCTTTCCATAAATTGTTCCTTACTAAGACTGTACGATTACAAGAAGGGTTTTTCTATAAGTCCTCGACCTCATTTTTATTTAACATTATTTAATATACACCTCATAGAATGTTACTCAAGGAAAAGGGATTTTGTAAGTTCCATGCCTCCCTTTTTGTCTTCCTATTTATAATCTACTCTTCAACATATTTTACTTGTATATTAAAAAAAAAAAGATGGGATATGGGCTACCCTGCAAAGTGTGTGAGTTGTCCTTCAAGTTGACTTTGAAAGGTGATTAATTATAGCAGTGCTCTGTTCAGTTTCAAAAGTTCAAATTAAATATACCTCAAAACTCTTATCAAAGGGAATATATTTTACATACCTGTCACTTGAGAGAGGGGCTGATATGAGTCAAAATTACAAAAGGAGTATAGTTAATCATTAGAATGCTGGCACACCCCACCCTGTTCTGCTGAATGAACCCTTGAGTAGCCCTGTCTTAAGTACTCCTTAACTAATTCTCCACAAGTTCCATGATTTCATAGAATTGATGTAACTCATTGTTAGAAAGGACTTTTAGGCCTCACTGAAGCCCAGAGGCATGAAGGGAGGTGACTGAGTTCTCAGTGAGCGAGGGGACAACTATAGAGGGCTTTGGGCTACTAGTCCAGTACTATGTCCACACAGTAGGTATTGGCCAACTATATAGCCCATGGGCCTAGTCTAGGGTAACCAGAAGTCCTGCTTTTGGCAGGACAGTCCCAATTTTTAATAATTTGTCCCGTGTCCTGCGGTGTTTTAAAAAAGTCCTGATTTTTGGAAAGAATGCACGAACGAGCAGGAGAACACTAAGGGAATATGCCGTTTTCAGCTGCCATGTGGCTATTTCTCCAGGATATGAGTTTTATATTTTTGTTAATTTTATAATGTTAAACTGTAATAATAACAAATAATTGTTGAGAAGTGATTATCGAGAACTGCTTACCAAAGTTTGCATTGTTGTCAGCTCCCCCCCGCCCCCAATCAATGGCGTCCCGCTTTACCAATGTTAAAATCTGGTCACCTTAGCCTAGTCCAACCCAATGCCTGTTTTTATAAATGAAGATTTATTGTGACACAACCCATTCCTTCATTTACATTTCTCTATGGTTGCTTTTCCTCTACAGTCTTAGAGATGGTATGGGCTACAGACCTTAAAGTATTCATTGTCTGACCCTTTATAGAAAAAGTGCCAAGCCCTGTGACTGTGTTGGCTGCTAATCCTGACTGCACTTTAGGACCATGTCAAAAAAAAAAAAGCACAGGTTGCTGAGCCGCTCTCACCCATCTCATACCCAATCTTTCAGGATGGGAATCCATCAGCATTTGCAGAAAAGGTGATTTAAATTTAAAAACCATAGCATTACACCTTGCTGCCTTTACAGCACATTTGAGGCTGAAAGTGCCTTTTTTAATGGACTATGAGACTGGGAACAGCTTTCCAGAGCAGTGGTCACAAACTTTCAAACGTATCAGAAACCCCTGGAGTGCTTATTAGTGCTCAGATTTCTGAGTCCTGCCCCCCAAATTCTGATCAGTTCTTGCCAGCTCGCCCAGGTTGTGCAGATGCTGCCAATCCCTTTGCATAGCACTGGGACCGAAAAGGCTTGCATCTCTAAGGAAAGCCAGGTCTTAGAGACCATGGGATGAGGTTGGGGGATCTGTTTATGGACCAAGTACTAGAATTGTCTTGGACCACACTGTTAAGGCCCCCAGTCTTCTGGTCAAACCATCCTCTAGCCCCATCCAAAAGACTTGAAATCAAGCAAGCTTTTTTCTAGATCCTCACTCCTACGTAGCTTTTCTTCTTTTGTGTTTTTAATCTTCAGAGGACTATTCTGAGTGTTATAAAGTAACTATATTTTGAATGGAGACAGGTGGATGGTGCATCTGAGACGGTTTCTGGTGTAAAAGAAAAAATGGACTATATGTCACAGAGTAGCATGGAAACACAGCAGAATTTGAATAAATATTTGCCAACATCCTAACCGCAAAAAGACAAAATGATGAAAAGGCAACAGAGACAAGTAGACATAGAGGGTCTTGGAACCACAAAAATGATTTTATTTTAAACTAGAAAGCAACAGCAATTAAGACAATAATCTGGGTTAAGGGTTTGGCAGTGTGACTCAAGTACCAGGGATTGAGTTTGGTTGGCTGCAAGTAGTGGCAGAAAGAGAACCGACTTTTTATTTCCAAACTGAATCCATCCAGATCATGGTATTCATCAGTGATTCCCATTTACACAAGCTTGCCTTTCAGATTTTCGTAACTGTTTGGTTACTATCTTTAAAGGTGGAGGGGCCGCTGCAGTGAGAGTTTTTAACTGGTGCCCCCTCCTTTTCTTGTTTGGTGTATCAGGTATTGAATCAATTACAGAAAAATAAAAGTATTTATGAGAGTTTTGCATTCAAAAAATTCCCGACCCACAGTTTTCTAAACTGCAGCACTACTGATATTTGGGGCTAGATAACCCTTTGTGGTGGAGGCTCACTGTGCCCTGTAGGATGTTTACCAGCGTCCTTGACCCTTAGTCACTAGATCCCGATAGCTTCCCTCCCCCAGTTGTGATGAACAAAATTGACTCCAGGCATAGCCAGATGTCTCCTGAGGGCAAAATCGAGCCCTGGTTGAGAAGCACTGTTCCCATCATCGTCTTGGATGCTTTTAAACACCTTATTAAAGTAGACCAGATAGTCAACTTTCCAACAGCAAATGCAAATGCTTGTGAGCACATATGCTCGTGTCTCTGCAGTTATTTGCATACGTGTCTGGAGCTGAGGTGGAATTCCACGTTCACTGGAGGCTGCTAGTTCAGTTCCTCGGGAAGTTTAGGTATATATGTCAGTACCAGAATAAAAAGCTTGTTTGTATTCATTCAGGCCATTTCCTCTTCTCCAGCAGAAACCATCATTGATATCTGCAGTCAGTTTCTGAAGTCACTTTCTTTTAAAGCTGAAAAAAAGATCTTCACCCAGGCCCACCCTCATCTTAATCCACCATTTAGCCGCCTATTTGAATGATATAGCCAGCCACTTTCAACTTGGGATCCAGATTTCTTTATTTGTAGCCACCAGGAAGAGAGGTACCATGTTTGACTTCTGTTATGAGTACTGGCTACATCATTTGCAAGGCCCAGCGCAAAGTGAAAATGCAGGCCCCTTGTTCAAAATTTAAGAATTTCAAGACAGCAACAGCAAAGCATTAAAACAAGCATAGGGCCCTTCTGAACCCTGGGCTCTGGGCACACCCGTGATGCCAGACCTGGCAGTCTTGGTTAGCGCGGCGTCAATTTTGTTGTATTAACTTAAGTGGCGCTGTCATCTCTTTTGCCCTTGTAACAGTGATGCTTCCTGTGAAGTGAGGACCTAAAATGCCACGATCCCAATTCATTTAAAGAGAATGCAAAATTACACTGCAGCAAATGTTTACAGCATATATTTTGTAGACTTTCAAAAAAATTCACATGGAAATTTTTCTACATCATTACAGTAATTAAACACTGTGGCCTTTCACCATATACATATTTTCCTGTAAATATGACAACCTGGAAATATAATAGTAACTGCTACTATCCACAATGCTTTTAAGTTAGCAAAGAGTGAGATTTCCACAACAAAATTATAATAGATTCTCTTGTGTCCTTATAAAAATAGCCGAAAACATACCCTAAGTGGCTTGCTGTGAAAATTTGAGTAATAACTTTATACTGGAAAACATTATTTTTATGGAAATATTATCCTTCTGGTAAATGCTTTATGTTACTATCATAAGGCAAACTGTAGCATTTATTGGTACCTGGAGACCATGATTTTTAAAAACTCAGAAGCTGAGTTTTAGACCCTTTTATTTAGAACCTGTTAGTGTACAAAGTGCATTAAAATATCCATTATCCAGTTACCCAAAATGTATGTAAAAATTACTGAGACAACCCTTTCAGTTTATTCAGGGAAGGCAAATATACCTTGTTTTTATATTGTAAAAAAAAAAAAAAACCATTAAGTTTCCCGAGAATGATTAACATTTTTTCCATTGAGGTGTCCATCTTTTAGATGTGAAATTATCTTGAGTAGCTATCAAAATATTCATCTGGGTATAAATAATATAGTAAATATATAGAATCTATCTGTTAAGAAAAAGGAGTGTCTGCCAGGGAAGAGGGTGGAAGGATGAGGGAGGCGGGCTTGGCCTCCCCGGTAGTCTGGGTTTACAATCACCATGAGCTTTGGCCACATGATGTTGAAATAATGGGTTCATTGACCTATTTCAGGGAAGCAATTGGTTGATTTGGTTAAAAGTAAAATCCCTAGAAACAATGCCTACGTCCACCAGTCTGTTCAGTCAAAATGGCTAACCCAGTATCCCAAGTAAATACTTTAGCAATAGAAACCATTTATAGAGGTCATGCCCTTCATAAAGGTAGAACCAGTGCCAGAGTCCCGGTCCAAGACTCTTGGACAATTCCAGCGTATCAGATAAGCATGTAAAATATCCATCCTGTCTTACATTTTATTAGCCAAGTTCTATTAGCAGGTTCTCAAATAATGAGTTTGAGTTTTGTTTTTGGTCTTACAACTCTATTGTAAACTAGACAAGACTATGGAGGGACATCTACATCTTTAAAGATGTGTTTAATAACGGTCTGTTTATAATGTCTGAGGCATGTACCTAGTGATTGGAACTTTATGCAGTGTCCCTTGTCATTACTAACTCATAAATATTAAGTGTTTTTGGTGACATATTTGATGTGGTATTGATGATTGGGGCCATGTGCCAATGTTTCAGAGTGTAAAACTCAATCCAAAATGGTGCTACATTTTGTGACAGAACATATTTCCTCCGAGACAAAAGGAAAATTGATATGTGGAAGGGGGAGGAAATAGATTAAATGTAGTGGAGAAATTTCACAGGCCTAAAAGAACTATTAAAGGATAAGATAGATTTTTATGCCTTGAAACGGAGTCCTACTTCTGAGAAAACACAAATCAGCCTAAAGTTTTTAATAATCAATAGGATTGGAAATGACTATTTTCAATTGCAATCTCATTCTTTCTTAATGTTCTCCCAGAATCCTTAATCCTGGAAGAAGCAGGAAAAAATCTGGCCAAAGGTTTCAGAACCTTTCTTTCCAACATTACCCCACTAACCATCAGAGGGAAAAGATTTAGCCACAGCAAGGTCTGAGTTCCAAAGCAATTATTTTGTTCTCTCTCTTGCTCTCTCATTTTTGACATCACAGTTAAAACATTCCAAATTAAACCAGAGTAGGAAAGCCCATTTATTTCCCTACTAGGTTCACATATATTCTGTTATGTACTGTTGAGATGACAAGACCTACCATGGGGTCAGTACACATACGAGATATTATGTGTTCAGGTGAAGAAACATATAAAACTACAAAAGATTTTTTTTTTTTAATGCAAGCCCATAGATGGTGTTGAAATAAAGGTTGTAAATAGCTGGCAAACTTATGGGCCTCTTCATGTGCAAAACCAAATAGTTCCTAAGAGTTGTAATCCTGATTATGTTTCTCTTATAAATAATCTATAGATTTTCCTAAATAGAAAAAAAATTAAAGAAATTATTAAAGCCTGTTCTTAACACAGTAAAAGGAGAGGAATCTCCCATTTTGAGCCCTATCTTAGCCAATTTCTGGACACCTTTTGGTGACACTTAACCACACTCTTGAAGCCCATGCTTTCTTGGTCTCCTAACTAGTGGCCTCAAACTTTCTATTTCCCAGAAAGCAGCTCCATGTGGCCAGATGCTCATGGAAGCTGCTCGGTGCAGTCCAAATGGTCTGGGATAGGAAGCCCAGTTATAATCGTCAAACACTTGTTCCACACAGTGAAGGTGGGGCACACGGGCTGTGTGAAGGCGACCTCAAAGGTGTAGAGGTGGATGGAGTTCAAAGCATCATAAAAGGCGACAGAGCCGTTGTCATAGTCCAGCAGGATGCCAACACGCCGCAGGTGAGGGGCTGGCTCGATAGGGATTTCCTTGCTGTTGTGTCTCACCACCCAGTTATTGTTGCAGCGGCAGAGTGCCCAGGACGCAGAGTTCTTCCCAATCCACTCATGCTTTGGGGCCGATTTATAAGCAAGGCCAATGGCATACCTGCAGAAACACAACCGCAAGAATAAAACAATGAGCCCCACTCCATGCACATGTTTTGTTTTTTTTTTTTGAGATGGATCCTCAAGCTATCCCCCTGGGTAGAGTGCCATGGCATCAGAGCTCATAGCAACCTCCAAGTCCTGGGCTCAAGCGAGTCTCCTGCCTCCACCTCCCAAGTAGCTGGGACCACAGGCGCCCGCCACAACGCCCGGCCATTTTTTGGTTGCAGCCATCATTGTTGTTTGGCGGGCCTGGGCTGGGGATTTGAACCCGCCACCTTCGGTGTACATGGCTGGCGGTTGAGCCGATTGAGCCACAGGCGCCGAGCCTCAAACTAACTTATTTACAATTAAGTAACTTAGGAATGGCCATTCTCCTTCTTGCTAATAATTCTAAGACAGAGAGACATAGCAAATTTTAACTTAAACAAACAGTTCCTGGAAATTGGGCTTCAGAAAACTGAACTGTAATAAGTAAATAAAGAAATAATGTGTACCTAGTTGCAACTTCAAGGCCGCCTACACACGGAGAGGACTTACAGTTTGGGTTTGTGTATATCTTAGGCGACAGGAAGAACTCCAGGAGAACTCAGACATTTCAATGCCAAACATGTCACAAGAGGTCAGAGGTCACATTTTCTAACTGGGGTTTGACCCTAAAGTAAGCAATACATGTAATTAATTGATGCCCTAATCTGAGACATTAACTTGAATGGGACTAGTCTACCAATCCAAAGTTAGTCTCAGCATGCTAGTCACCAGGTGACCATCTCCAGAAACACGATTACTCAGGATGGGAAGGACACACAGGCTGACAACCTTGACTGCTTTTCCAGTAGTCAGTAAAAACTCAGTCAACCACCCCCAATCATTCTCTAACCAGCAATGTCAGTAAAGACTAGTAAAAAATCCATACCTATTTCAAAAGCATATCTTTAAACTATCTTATAATTACTACTTAATATAATTATAAACCTCTAATGCCATGCTATAATTATCCAAATTTAGATTGAATAATTTGTATAGATTAAAGACAAAAAGGCAGAGATAGATAGAACTTGTTTGTATTGGACATTAAAATGTACGTGGCATTTAGAGCTTTAAATGACATGATAATAAGCTACAAATCATACTGGGAATCTGCATTACTGAAGTTCTGAATTTCACTTCTGTAACTGACTTGTTTGTTGTATGATTCTTCACCTTTTATTTCTTAATTTAAAATCTGTAACATAAGGGCTGAAATCATCTAATGCATAAAAATATTTTATAAATGTTTAATATAAATGTTAAATAACCAAGTATTTCAAAGCTTTAATTATATGAAATTGATGAATTCACATGCCAACTATAATTTTGCATTCATGGACATTTAAACTGAAAAGAGAACCACTATCACCTATGTGTATTTTCATACATAACTCTCAACTGACTAATATATTTTCTAATTTAAGACAAAATGGCTTTTTTGTTTCAATTTTATGATTATTTAACATCAGAAAACATCCTTCAGTTCCTAGAAATGCAAAAGGTTTTTACTGACAGGTCAAAATTTGTGTTTATTTAGCTACCAAATGAACCCATGTATAGAATTCTAATACCATTAAACCAAATTTATAAACATGAGCTTTAAATCAGAGGGATTCCTTCACCATTAATCAAAAATCCAACTTAATCCCATATAGGTATTTTGATTTCAGATTAACCCTTTTAGCAAAAATATTTTCCAAAGCAAAATCATAAAACTTGTTAAAGAAGTTTCTCACAGTTGTATTTCTTAAAGATTTATGCACTTGATCTTAGCCAAAAGGCCAAGAAGTCATTTCTTAAAGATTTCAGTTATTCAATAAATCTCAGGAGTGATTATGTAGCTACAGCTTTCCTACTACTCTCTTGGATACAACAGTAGCAGTCCTTTTAAAAAAGGAAAATTAAAACAAGTGATAAAGAAGACTGAGAACTCTTCCACTGAGGTATCATGACAAGTACTGTGACGCCTCCGGACAACTCCTTGTGAACTATGAATGTGCATATCACCTCACTAGTAAACACCTGGAATGAACACAGATAAATTCTCCTATTTTGTTATCAAGACAAGAAAGTATTACTAGTTCCTAAAAGGTCAATAAATTATGAGGATCTGAGGCTTAAATGTTTTAAAGGGCCACAAATTGTACTTGTGGAAGTTTCTTTTTAAAATTGCAACATAAGTCTGTCTTGCTACATTAAGAACCCTGGGTTTGATGACAACACAGCTATCGATTCTGGTTTGTCCAGTGTTAAATGCAAACATGAAGAAAGTTCCTTGGGTTTGTTTCTGCCAGAAGGATTTTTTGTTGCTTTTGGCTCTGCCTTTGAATTTTTGAAAATATCCAGAGGCTTTAGTGACTTTTTTTTAAAAAAAAAGAAAAATCAGAAGAGTGTTGTGAACAGGGGAGATAGTGGAGGTAACAGTTTTAAACTCTCCCCCAAACCTCCCAAACAGAGTTATTGGAAGAGAAACAAACAAAACATATGGACAACACATATAGCACAAAAAATTAAGTGATAAGGAGTCTTATGAATCCTAGAATTTAAGCAGTTGGGCCAAATCTCCAAGAGCTATAGTCCTAATTGGTACTGACAGCTAGAAAGAAGATGAGGGGCACAGCAGGGAGCCCACAGAGGAATAGGTGCTCATCAGGCACAGGGGAAATGCCCCCATCGGCAGATGGTTCATGGCAAGGCACCAGCAGGTGGAGCGTGACAGGTCATATGCACACTCAGAAGTTGGTAATAAAAGCTCCCTTCCAGGACTAAGTCCCTTATTATACAGAAATGATAGGAATTAAAGTATCAAATAAGATCTTTGACATAAGAAAGGTGCTTCTGGGAAAAAACAGAGGAAAGAGAGAAAAATGTAGGAAATCTCGAGAAACACGAGGGCATGTTTTTAGCACTTCATGATACTGGCATAAGCAGACCATCAAGGCTATAAATCTAGAAAAAGTATCCAGAACCACCTCCCCTGATTCACGTTCAGGAAAATAGATCACACTGCGATGACAACAGACAGGGCTGCAGCTCAAAGAACAGAGTAACGCCCTATGAGAGACCCTCCAAGAAAGACAAGTCTAACAAACAGAAGGAAATAGAATCTACTGTTTCAAGACATGAGAAAAGACATTAAGATAATGATATAATATGAAAGGTATAAGAATTAGAAAAACTCAGAAATGAGTTAAACAGTTGAAGTAAAAGGAAAAAAAAATCTCATAAATGAAGTCTACACCAGAAGGTACACAAGAATGACTATAAGGGAGATAATGCCAGATAAACAGAAGTTCCAAAGAAGAAAAATATTAAAAATCAAAAAGAAAAATGAAAAGAATTCAACAGAAATTATAAATACAAAAGACAGGAAAAAGAAGATTCTACATACTAAGAGAGGCCACAAATAATAAAAACAAATATAAGACCGGAAGCAGTGGCTCATGCCTGTAATCCCAGCACCTTGGGAGGCTGAGGCTGGTGGATTGCCTGAACTCAGAAGTTCAAGACCCACCTGAGCAAGAGTGAGATTCCATCTCTAAAAAAAAAAATCCAGGCGTTGTGGTGGGCATCTGCAGTCCCAGCTACTCAGGAGCCTGAGGCAAGAGAATTGCTTGAACCCAAATGTTTGAGGTTGCTGTGAGCTATGATGCTACAGCACTGTACTAAAGGGGACAAAGTAAGACTCTGTCAAAAAAACATTAAAATCCAAATATATATAAGAAAATATAATCATAACTATATATGATAAAACTTTAAGTAAAAGTTTCATGTTCTCAGATAGCTGTGCATATAATGCTGCATAAAACACTGACTAGTTATATGATATTATAAGATTTTTATCATTCATGATACCCTTGAGAATCATAATTCTCACCATATCAGAGAGGAGATAAAGATTTTAGATAAAAGAGAGAAGTAAAACCTAATAGCCAAAAATTTCAATGGAAAATATCAGTATGATTCATGAGGTGTTTTTATTTTTTCAAGTATATTCATTTCCTGACTGTCTATTCAAAACCATCAGCAACACTGAGCAGCTGAGTGGCCAGAAAGTTCTCCTGAAATACAATTTCAAACTAAAAGGACCCACAACCTCGGGGAGAAATCCATGGCTTCAGGGCTGGAGTAGGCTGTATAAAATGGGCCCGGAATTCAGACTGAGCTTGAGGACCTGGCATGTACAGACTCTAGCTGGTCAAAGATAGGAAAACTTGAGCATCAATACAGGTTTTGTCAAAAACAGACTGAAACATCTCAAGTGTCTTTTAACACACGAACTACAGAAAACCCTACTTGGCTACCATTAGAGGATGCTATTTTGAAAACTGGCAAATACATAAGGAGAAGGAATGAAACACTTATTCTACTTGTCCCACATGAGCCATACCAAAGGGCAAGCAAACAGCAGGCAGTGGGATACCTGAGTCCTTGCAGAAGTTCTCCAGCAAGCAAAGGAGAGATAAAATTAGCTTGTTATCATTATCATTCTGCAATTCTTAATGAATTGTTAGATCTAGCATCAAGGGCTATGTACATCACAAAATGAGAAACAATAGACCTATGTGCCTCCCAAAAGCATAGCACTCTACCCCTGTGAGAGCCTTCACTCTCCACCCCACCATGTAGATGCAACTATCAATGTCCATAAAATAGAGGACCAGGCAACAGGTCAAACCAGGTCACAGTGCTGCAGCTCTCAAAAGCCAGACTATGAGAAACCAGAGACAATTAATAAATCCCAAATGAAAACAACAAAAAGATGAACGATAAACCCACAGATCAGAAGAGCTGAGACAGGCAGGGCTGAGCCTTTATACCAAAGGGACCAGGATGTGTGGGGTGTGCCAGGCTAAGAGCCAGTTACCCTGAACCCCACAACCTTTAATGCATGACCCAAACTATGCATCTTTCAATTTTTTTAATGATGGAGTTATTCACCAGTCAAAATAAAGAATGAAACTTAATGACTACAGATCCATATCTCTATGTTCAGACTTAACTGCAAATAAGCAGAACACTTTGATTTAAAATGAATCCAATGGTTGAGAGTATAGACAGATTTGAATATTAGGCTTTAGATGAGAGAAGATCGGACTTGCTGTCCTAGCCCAACGCTGCTCCCAGTTTACCTCAGGCAATACCAAGGAGCAAGAAAGTTAATGTTAACCGCCAAGCAAAGGCACTGGGTCAGGCAACTCTCCACAAAATCCCCCCTGGAGCTAACTGTCTGCAGTTGTGATTAACATTATGCCAGTAAAAAAAAGAAAATGGTAGACCTAAGACCAGATGAGGCAGAAGAAACACACTTAACCTCAATTTTCTTTCTTTTCATCCATCTTACATGAGATTAAGAAAACTAAAACTATTTGGTAGGTAAAATAAATTAATTATATTTAAATTATGAACTATGGATATTACAACATGAAGAGAAATAAGCCTTGGCAGCACTTAAGACTATACTGATGAAAAAAAGGAGAAGAAAGAATACTTATCAACAATCTGTAACACAAAATACAACCTTTGTATCTTTTGCTACAGTGTAACATGTGACACACTATACACACAGAGGTGTTATCACAATGCAACGGGTATCTGCACCCACTCTTGCAGGAGTTAATTCTCCTGCTCTCACACCTGCAGGTGGTTGCAATCTAACAGAACATTCACACTCGGAGACTCTGATAGCTCCTAGATTCTGATAGAATGTCCCTACAGCTCCTAGAGAAAGATGCTCCACTTGAGAAAAAGGAGTAGTCTGAAAGACTGAATAGTTCAGTCAAGCTTATATGATTTTAATTTAAAAACTGAATCCAGGCTCGGTCCCTGTGGCTCAATCGGCTAAGGCGCCAGCCACATACACCTAAGGTGGCGGGTTCGAATCCCCAGCCTGGGCCCGCAAAACAACACTGATGGCTACAACCAAAAAATGGCCGGGCGTTGTGGCGGGCGCCTGTGGTCCCAGCTACTTGGGAGGCGGAGGCAGGAGACTCGCTTGAGCCCAGGAGTTGGAGGTTGCTGTGAGCTGTGATGCCATGGCACTCTACCCAG